>PVJI01017976.1:0-34636 GCA_004026765.1 Micronycteris hirsuta
CTAATATTCTGTAAGGGTTATGGTTTCTTCAATTCCGTAGTTGTCATACTTCCATTCAACTCAATTTCTGACGTTCCTGAGTAATGGCTGTTCTATATTTTAGCTGTAATTTTGATGTGGTTGTGAGAAGAGGCAAGCCACATCTGCCCATGTTGCCATCTTGACTGGAAGCCCCAAAGTCAACCTTAACTCCTTATGGTTTTCTGATGGCATCCAGAATTCAGGCAAGAGTCCTTCAGTTATTACATTCCAGACAGAGACTTATTCGATAAAATCATAATTGGAAACTGGCATTATGTGCCCTGTTATGAAGAAATCATATTCCTAGTGAATTTACGCAAATAAATATATTGCTATGGAAAGAACAATATTCATTCATTAAATGCTTCTAAATTCCAGAGTGATCAGGTATGGAGAAAAATATAAATGACTCAGTATTGCTTATGAAAATATACTTTACCAAATTGCTTTAAGAAACAGTAAGTTTTCTTATGCTTGGAAAACAACTGGTTAAAAATTAGCAATACTTTTCAACAAAAAGTTATAAAAGCACAATTGTATTCTGTTTATTATTCCCATAATTAATTTCTGTCTATCCTCAATATCTGCAAGCACCTCTAAAAATCCAGTCATTTCACAAACCTCCAGCAACTTTCAACTCAGTTCAAAGTACAATCCAAAAATCCATTCTCAGAAACATGTAATCCAAAACAAGTCAGAGTCCTCTCCATGAACCCCTCCCAAGACATAACACATTTTTGTAAATGCATTAGAGCAAAAACTATGACTGTTTATAAATGACATTACTTAAAATGACATGGTTACAGAGTTCAGTATAATGCAATTGACAAAGGAATTTGCTTTCCTGCAACAATATTTTAATATAACAACTAAAATTAAAATGAAAGTATATCAGAACTTATATAATATCTAGAATATTTACTTTCATAAAAATGTTTATATACAGGGGGAGGGTGGAAGCAAGGGAGGGACGTGGGTTTGGATGGGATGGGGAAGGGGAGGGGGAAAATGCTGACAACTGTAATTGAACAACAATAAAGTAATTTAAAAATTTTTTAAAATTATGTATATACAAATAGGACATACTTATTATTTCTTTATTTGACAAAGTTTCCCATATACTTTAAGCATATTAAACAAGCCTAATTAGTTCTGAAACTTCTGTTTTATAAAAGAGGGAGAACAAATATTTGAGGTATTCCAGGGGCCCACTGGAATAACCTGAATTCATTTCTCAATTAAAAAAAGACTCTTAGACTCATAGATGGAGAACAGATGACAGCTAGTGGGGTGGGAGTTTGGGGGTGGACAGACTGAGCAAAAAAGGAAAAAGGACTCATGGACATGGACCACAGTGTGGTGACTGCTCAGGGGAGGGGGGGATATGGGGACTAAGTGGTAATGAGAAAAATATAATAGAGATTATATATATTTTTAAAAGTCTCTTAAAATTTGAACTTTGGGAAAGCTGTCAAACAAACTTAACTAAAATATTATAACACAAGCTTTTTGTAAACCAACACATTTTTTATGGTAATAACTTTAAAAGACATTAATTAAGCTGGAAACTGGTTTTCACATCAAATAATTTGTTCAGACCACAGGATCCTGTTTAATTCATATAAATGTTTATTTTCTTTAGGCCAACAAAATATTAACCCTAATTATGCCATCTGGAGGCAGAAAACACCCTGCATGTAATACACAGATGAACACATATCACATAAAGACCATACACGTGAAGACTGAACACATAAAGACTATACACAAAATTTGACTTACTAATTTGTATAGAGAAAACACAAGATTTTCTCACTTGCTGGTCTTTTTGTTTCTTCCCTCTCCACAATCCTTCTGCAACTTTCCTAGTCCCTTTATACTCATCCAGAAATTAGAACAACCAACTTTTAATTCTATTTCCTTCAAAATATATTGCCATAATTTACAGCTTTTATTACCATAGCCATTCATTTTTCCCCAACCCAAACATAAGTAATTAGCATTCTTTAGATTGACAAATTCATGAATATATTTCATAAATTTTACCTCATTTACTAGATCTTTAGCAAAAAAATTCTAATTAGTCTAAAATGCAACCTAAGCTGCTCCTTTCCAAAACAGAAACAAGAACAAAATCTAAAGCAAAGGCAAAATTTCAAGAACTATTACTAGGACTAGCCTTAGGATCTTATCTCCTTATTTTTCTCTCCAACTTAAGCTCACTCTCTAACTGCCATACTTTTGCTTTAGATCTTTCTTTTCCTCCATGCAGCTCCTCTGCAAGGCCCACAGGAGGGCTGCGGGTGTCCCCCCCAATACTGGTGCACCACCCTGAGATTCCCCTGCTATCCCCAGGACTCCCTCTAGCCTACCGAACCCAGCATGCTATCACATGCAGTCTACTCAGCAGGGGTATTTTCCAGAATATCCTGTTCATGATGCCAATTAGCACACAGGAGCTCCAAACTGGGGAGTTGCTTAAGTGTTCATGATATTCTGGAAAAAAACACCCAGAGGACTAATAGATATGGACATGCTGTTTATTACTCACATTACAGGAGACTGCACCGATGGTGACAGGTCAGTGTGAGAGAGACCACACCTCCTCCAGTCTGAGTAGCATTATAAGGGGGCCCAGACAAAGCAGGAATGTGTCCTATGTGTGACTCTAAACTACATTACTTCAGTGTGTACATGCAGAAAGAAAAGGTCAAGAATCAGCCACAGGACAAGAGCTGCTCTCAAAAGGAGATAAGAAAGGAGTTATAATCCATTCCCAAAACAATACACATTCATTCTGGCCAAGGGTCCACTGGCCAGCCCTCATCACGGGTGATGGGAGAGCCATGTCGGCATTGACCCCACACCAGCAGATAGAAATTTTGGTTGTTTCTACTTTTTGGCTCCTATGAATAACACTGCTATGTATCAGTTTTTATGTGGACCTATGTTTTCATTTCTACTGACTACTTATCTAGGAGTGGAATTGCTAGGTCATATAGTAACCCTATGTTTAAACATTTGAGAAACTGTCCCAACTATTTTCTAAAGTGGTTGCACCATTTTACATTTCTACCACTAGAGTATAGGGTTCCAGGTTCTTCGCATCCTCACCAACACTTGTTACTGTCTGACTTTTTGATTTAAGCTATTCTAGTGGGTGTGAACGGTGTTTTACTGTTTATGACTCCTTAATACATCCTGAGTATAAGCCTATGACTGTTTACCTTTGAGGGATTCTTTAATAATGAATGTCTAAATTGTGTAATAGCTGACACATATCTAATATTATCTTATAAACCAGGTTCTATAGGGTTAGATTTTTAAAAGCTTCAAGGCAAATGTGTATTTGGGCTCTCTAGCGTGTTACAGGGCTCTGATGGGAAAATGGGGGAACCAAGAACAAAAGTTGGGTCTGGGTCTTACTAAACTTTGAAAAATGATACGCAGATAGTGAGTACTCATTAAATTTTTTTGAACAAATGAAGGTGCATAGGTACCCTTGTCCCTTCCATGTGACCAAGCACTCACAGAACTACCTGTGAAAAGATGTCAGAGACATTAGCCCAATGTTCCTACAGGAAACTGTGACCTATTTGGATGGTCGAGACAAATGCATGAGCAGGTACACATGAAAATAAGACAAAAAAATTTGCTAAGAGGTACGATGATAGCTTTCTATATGAGAAGTACTATAATAGATGCTATTAGTTCAGAAGAGACAAATCACTTTGGCTGGAATAAAGTAGGAAAACAACATGCAAGTTTTTTCTTTTAGTTAAACATGAAAGGATGATGTGATCTGGTAGGTGGAGAGTGACAAAGATTCTCTCCTTGACCAAATTCTAGCCAGGACCCTTTGAGCCCCCTTCTCAACTAGGCCTCAGCCTTGGCCTATAAGAACTACAGATTCTCAGCACAAAGGATTTTGTTCACTACCCTTCCCCCCATTAAAAGACTTAGCTGACATAGTTTCTAAGGCCTCCCCCCAGGATGATGACCCTGGCCCTCCTTAAAGCCCCTGCCTGAGAAAGCTCAAGACTGCCCCCAAAGTGTGCTGTTTGTTCTAGCCCAAACTTTTTTTTTTGCTTTTGTTGCCTGTGGTTTTGGTGTCACATCGAAAAGTCTTTGCCAAAACCAGTGTCAAGGAGCTTTTCCCCTATGTTTTCCTTCTAGGAATTTTATAGCTTTGGGTCTTACATAAATTTTAATCCATTTTGAGGTACTTTTTGTGAGTAGTATAAGATAGGGGTCCAATTTCATTTCTCTGCATGTGGTTATCCAGTTTTCCCAGAACATTTATTGAGGAAACTACCCTTTCCCCATTGAGCCTTCTTGGCTCCCTTGTCGAGTACTTCTTGATCGAACTATCTCTATTTGAGAGAGCAAAAAGGCAGTACAAGCTGAAAATACAGAGAAAAGAATGAAAAACTGTCCCTAGAATGGCTTCTGAATATGATTAGGAACTTCCATCCCAAACCCAGCTTTCCAAGACTGACAACAGCAAAATATGTGTTTAGAGGAAACAGAGTCAGCTAAGTCCAAGTCAAAAAGACTGTCTTTGCTAACTAACTCATTATAGCGTTGTCCTCTTTGAATTTATGTTCTGGAGAAAGAGAATAATGAAGTGAAACATATAAATTCATAAAGGATATACATCTTCCACTTTAGAAACAGTGTGTTCAGGCAAGCATTCTAAATGCATACATTTAAAAAGTGTGTTCACACTTCAGGTTGGAGAGTTAAACTATTATAGCTCACATGTAGAAGTTAATATGAATTGGCAGTGGGATTTGCTGAAACCATGACTCAGAGTTTTACCACACAATAGAGGTGATTTAAAAAATATTACAACTTACTGAAATGGTATCTAAATACATATATAAATATTAATACCCTTGATTTAAAGTTCTTTCTTTCTTTCCTTCCTTTTTTTTAACTCATTTCATCAACCAGTATGCACAGAACTAGTTTGCCAAAAGAGCTGCTTTCTTTGTATCACATAAACTATACTAACTTTGCATTTAAAATACAATTTAAACTCTCAGATAATTTATGTTCTTTGTTAGTTCTTTCTACTATATACAATCTTTTAGAATGATAAAGAGATTGAGGCTCTATTCACAATTAAGTTCAACTATCAGGAATGATTAAACAGCCTCCTAATCCCCAGCAAGGGTGTGAACCAAACAGAACCACCATGCCCGTCAGGCTGGTGTTTCCTCCCTCCAGATTCTATGGTACATCCTAGCTCAGAAGAGGGAAAGAGCAGGAGATGGAGAATGGGGTAAATTTTCTAGTTTCTCTGAGGTCAGTCGTCCAACAAGAGTTATTTTGCTTGAAGTTTTGTTTCCAGAACAATTAGATACCAATTCTCAAATATACAATTCCAAACACGTCATAAATTACAAGCGACTTTTGAAACAGTTATTCTTCATAACCATCTATGTCTTTCTTTTACTAGAATGGATCGTTTGGAGTTAATTGTAGAGTTAATACTTAGGAAATAAATCCCACATGACTTTTCAGGTTAGAGGTGAGAAAAAGAAGAAAGGTCAATTCCTGTACCTTGATGAAACACTTGATTCCATCTGCAGAAGTAGCCGTGGCTCACATGAGTGACTCCCGTTGGAACAGCTGGCTGATATAAAAAGCGCATCACGTGGGGGCAAACAGCGTGAGACAGGTCAGCTACCTCACTGGGCTGAAACAACCCTGGAATTTCCTGAACTGGATATAAGTTAGAAGCAGTGGAGAGGAAGAGGGCCTTGGCTGCCTGGTCTTTAGCTAGTCCCGCGCCACTCCCCACACTGCCTTTATTTATTTATTTTTTTTAGCAGTTGTTTCCTTCTTTTCTGATGTGATGAGGTGATAATTGCTAACAATTACATTGTGCCAGACACTCACCTAAATGTTTTATGCTTTTAACCTTCATAACATTCTGTGAGGTAGGCATCCTCTTCTGCAGATAAAACTGATATGCAAAAATCATATGTAATTGCTGTAGGGGACACAGGAGAAAAATGTCAGACTTCTCTTGGAGACGTACATACGAGGATCTCTTCCTTCATTACTCAGGTTGTGTCTACCTTCCAGGAAAACCTATTCTTAGAGAGACCAAGGCCACTGTGAGCTATGACAAAGAGGATACTGCCACTGCGAAAAAACTTGAAATCGGAAAAATCAGCACTTATGCTGCCTCTCACTACCAGAACCAATAAGCAGAGACAGGGATTGAGTCTTTATGGGCGCTTTATTCAGAGGCTGGTAAGCCAGGAAGACGATGGGTTATGGACCCTAACAGACTGTCGTACATTTCCTTTCAGGCCAGCCGTTTTTATAAGGAGGAAAAAGCATAGGGAAGGGATTTGGAATTCAAGGGACAAAAAGAGTAGGTAGGAATTGGAATTCAGGAAAGAGATTAATTAGATAAAAGATGCACTCTGGCAATATTCCTAACATCCTTTCATCCAGTGATTTTTTTATTTGGGTCCTGAGTCTGGTGTCCTGGGCTGTGGGACGTCTCTCCCTGGGACACAGTGGCTCAGATACCGCCTTGACTGCTTATGGTCTCTTCTGGAGCACAAAGGCCTCCTGGAGTCAGGGTGGGTCATACCTGCAGTTCTGGAACAATAGCTTTTTACATGCATTAACTACTAAAATTATTAACTAATACCTAAAACTAAAATTTTCCAACTCTTGAGTTCCCCCATCAAACTCAGTGCTCTCTGTTCATCCATTTTTAACCTTGAAATTGGAGCTTTAATTATATTAGAATTTTATTTTCTTACGACTGTTTCAAATTTCTTAGTATTTTAAGATTGTCTTTAGTGTTTCACCAGAAAATGGTCACCACCTAAGATCTCCCCCCACCTTTTCAGGGATTTATATACTTATTTATTGGGGTTTTAAGATTATTTCAGATAAAGGTAAATGATCAAGTCTTTATTTTTTATAGTTTATTATTTTGTTCTGGATTTAATACCAATATTTATATAAATAAGATCAGAAAAACATATGAAAGGAATATGTTGGTTTGATGATTATCCTTGGGTGCCACACAATTCAAAATCCATATGTCCTTCACTTCTTATCACCCATCACGTAGGAACAGAGAAAACTGTGAAGGTGAGACAATCCTGCAGCCCAGATTAATGATAGATTCCTTTCAGCCCTGGATGTTTTGTTGTAACAGTTCCACCTGGCAGCTACACCAATTCAGGCTATGTATTTCTACTAGCAACTTTCTAGGGAGGTGCGGAGCGCAGAATGAGTATGGATCGATTGCCCAAACTTACTACCTGGATCCCAGGTGCCCACGACAGGTTTTCTCCTAGACAGGGATGGAATTAAATACTCAGACTTAGTCCCGGCCTGAAGCTCTTTTACTACTTCAGGTACTCCTGAGACAGTTCAACTTCTGCTCTCACCTGTTCCTGGGGTTACTAGAATGTTGCACATGTTAAAGTCAAGGCTCATTGACCCAACCTATGGTACAGGGTCACTGTCCTGTTAGGGCCTCTGGCAAGTGCTACTTCAAGGCTCTTTTCTTGTCTACCAAGATTTAGCTCTGTTTAAGACATACCATACCTAACTAATGTAGGATAGACAGAATTCTATTAGAACTCTTCTATTGCAATATAAATTCTAATCCAATGAAAGTATGATTTATAATCACATATATACAAAGATCTCAACATAACTGATGCTTTGATTTTTGCTTATTTGAAGACTAATTCCTATCTCTCCCCACCTCATGACATGTTAAATATAATCAGTAGACTTATATTTTTAAGATGGAGAAGTACCTGTGGAAGGGGATACTGATGAGAAGTAAACTGATTTAGCCCACAGAACCCTGGACATGCTCAGGAATTAGAAGTGCTAAGAATCTCAGAAGACAGGGGTGAGGTGTGTGAGTGTGTGTATGTGTGTAATGAGCAAAAGCAAGGAGGAGTGTTTGAAAGTCTCTATAAGCAACAGTCATATTCCCAAGTTGCCATCCACGTCCTAAACTCCAATTTCTCCCCAGCACATGTAGCAGAGGGGACGCTTCTGAGACATTGGATTAGAGGCTCTGCATTTGACACCAGGAACAGAGGAGAGTGAGAATCATATGACAGATTTAAAACAAGGTAAGTGCTCTGGTTAGTGTGGCTCGGTGGATTGAGTGCTGGCCTGCAAACCAAAGGGTCACCGGTTCAATTCCCAGTCAAGGCACATGCCTGGGTTGCAGGCCAGGTCCCCAGTTGGAGGAGTGTGAGAGGCAACTGATCAGTGTGTCTCTCACCCACTGATGTTTCTCTCCCTCTCTATCTCCCTCCTTTCCCCTCTCTTAAAAAAAGTACATAACTAAAATCTTTTTAAAAAATAAATAAAAATAAAACAAGGTGAGTGATATATATACTGAAAGGTGTAACCTCTTTCTCCTTCCCCTATGACTTTGAGAATGACAATAACCAGTCTTATAAACACAAGCAGGAGGTGGGAAGGTGGGCAGCCCAAGATTAAAAATAGCTATAGATTCTGACCTTTGGGGTTACATGAGGAAAAAGCAGCTGGCTGCCTGACTGCCCCAGAGTGAAGGCTACCAACCAACAAGCACTACTCATTCAAACTATTTGAACTAGGTGTGAAAATATACACATACATAGATGTGTAACAGTATCATAGTCATAGCAAAGAAAAACACTGAAACAGATTAAGAAAATTTG
Organism: Micronycteris hirsuta; assembly: GCA_004026765.1. Taxonomy (NCBI): domain Eukaryota; kingdom Metazoa; phylum Chordata; class Mammalia; order Chiroptera; family Phyllostomidae; genus Micronycteris; species Micronycteris hirsuta. The sequence goes on from PVJI01017976.1 coordinate 8,736, forward strand.
TGAAGAAAAAGAACTGCGTTGGAAGGATGGATCAGGAAGTGAGGAAGTGTAAATCTCTTTTCTACAGTAATGATAGATCGTATAGCTAACCTCTAAAATTGATGGATAAACAGCAATGTTTGCATATCTTTTAGAAATATAAAAATAATGCCAGAAGAAACATAAAAGAATTAAGTAGTTACATCTAAGCAACAAAACAAGAAGATGAAGAGTTTCTATATTTTGTTACATGCCCTTAATAATTACATGATATTTTACAACTATGGACTAATATTACTCTGATGAAAGTGAATAGTAAATTATTTTTCAATGAATAATTCAGAGAGTACACACCTTAATCTGCCTAAACATGCTATGGGTAAAAGAACCTTGTGCCCTTTCAGAAGAAACTGGGGTGCCCTTTTTAAGGATACTTCCCAAGTAGGAACTAACTCTTTAATGAAAGGCAAAGACAAAAAGATTCCTCAGTAAGGTAATGCCATGAAGACATGAGAACCCAGAGAAGGGAACAGCAAGACTGCTTTTCAATAGATGTACCACTCTTTCTAAATTAGCCTGGATATTTTTGCAATACATGGTTATTACCTATCTTGAAATTCAAATGCTTCTTTATTTAAGAATGCTGTTGAGCTGTAGTCTGCGAAGGTAACTTGCAAATAATGGAGTATTACAAACAAAAAATACGTGCAAGTCTTTGATAATCACATCATTTCCTCATTAATCGTACAGGGTGAAAGATTCTTTAAAATGTATGTTAAAGCACACTAAAAACACATTCTCTTCATCAATATTAGGTCTTGCCCCTGGCAGAAATCAAGACCAGCCACAAATACTGAATGAGAAAAATATACAAGGTCAGGAGAGATAGGTCAGGGCTTAATTATCTGGTTACTCAGTATAAACAGTTACATGGATTATTTAAAGACCCCTATGAAGAAACACTGACATTGTTTTCTAAAATCTTCTTAAGGAGTAACTAAATATTATGACCAAAGTGTAGATCTAAAAAACAGGCTGCTAGATAAAGTAACTCTTCAATTTATTCTATTTCCTCATAAATGTACCAAAACAAAATTTAATTCAATGACTAATCAATTTGTCTTTCCCCATAAAAATATCTCCCAGATTCTCTCTACTGAGTATCAGGCTATAAGAGATCTTAAATAAATGAGAAGAAATAACTATTAGGTCCTAGTCGCTCAAGAAACTGGATGGACGCAGCGAGCTAAGGAGAGCAGGGTTTATTAGCCGGGAATAAGACGGGAAAGTGGAGGCAACCAAGAGAGGTTGGGGAGCCAACCAAGGGAGGTAGGGACCTACTCAGTTGTTCTTAGATCAGGGTTTTTAAATGCAAAAACCTGCAGTTGAGGTATTAGAGTCTGATTGGCTAGAGCTATTGCCGGGTGAAAGCTTTATCCTGTTAAACCGGAGAAGCCGACCCCAGACCCTAATCTTCCTGGGTAAGGTCTGCAGGCAGCTTCCCACAGTGCCATTTTCTCGCCTGGTAATTTTCATTCCTCCTAGGCCTGCCTAGATCTAACAATAACCAAATATGATGAGGGAAACTCTAGGCCCAGAAATTTTTTATAAAGTCTTTATAATCCTGTTTAATATTTATCTTTTCACAGTGGCTTTGCAAGGCACGTCGGTAAAGTGGTTCATCAAATATTTTAAATGTCATGATGGTATTCTTGAAAAAGCAGAAAAGGTTAAAACAAAACCATACAATTGGCAATAATTTCAAAGTATACAATGTCTTAGCATGTCTGTAAATGTGTACTAGATAGTACATGGAGGTTTTAACCTTGGACATTTTTGTCTGCTAAGGTCACTCTGAAGTTCTCTGCCAGTGGTAATGGCATTCACTATTTGCAAAGGGTGGGCACTGCTGCCTACAAAGAAATAATTCAAATAATTTAATTGAAGGACTGAGTGGATTTTTAAATTCCTATCTGGCAAAAGAGTCTGAGATCACAGCATTCTGGATTTCTATGAGCCAAGCCTTTGACTGAGAAAGTTTTGTTTTGAATGCAAAAAAAAGCTTAGTTCCAGAGTTTGAACCAGATTGGCAGACCAGAGTTTAGGCTTTATAAAAAGGAACCGTGGAGTAGGGAACAATACACTCTGACTCATGAGCAATTCCTTACCCTCCAGGCAGGAAAACTAGAGCAACTTTTCTGGGGCTGGGAGATAGGATTTAGAGCAACGAAGAGGGGAGAGGCAGAGTCTTAGTGCCGACATGGGTACTGCTTCCGGCTGCCCCAGGAAGCAGTCAGACCTGCAGTGGGCAGACAGGGGGATGGGCCTTGATTCAGTAATCAGAGCAGAAGGAGCCTAGCCCTACTTCCCACATGGAAGTCTGGGCAGGACTTCCCTGCAGAGTGCCCATGCCACCATACATGGTACTGTGACATGTTTCATAGATGAAGAGAGCCCGAGTTGGTGCCATGTTGGTTCCCTGTAACCTGGACAAGATCTGTGAGTTCCTGTGTCAGGTATGACAGGAACCCTTCCTGCACAGACCACACAGGTATGCAAAAAGGAGGGAGACACAGCTAGCTGGTCGAAGAAGAAAGGAAAGAATGTGGGATGCTGATTTAAAGCTTCTTTCTTGGATTCTGAATAGTTCAAGGAACTGAACCTCTTTTCACAGAGAGAAAGACATGAAGCATCAAGCAAACTCAAAAAGCAACTTGGTGCCCTGGCTTGTGTGGCTCAGTTTGTTGAGTGCCAGCCAGCAAATCAGAGGGTCGTTGGTTCCATTCCCAGTCAGGGTACATGCCTGGGTTGCTGGCCAGGTCCCTGGATGGGGGCTTGTGAGAGGCACCTGACTGATGTATCTCTCCCACGCTGATGTTTCTCTCCCTCTCTTTCCTTCTCTCTAAAAATAAATAAATAAATAAATAAAATTTTAAAAAGGCCACTTGAGCTTCAAGTGTGGAAGCTTAGGGGAGATTTGGAAAGGCTAGGTTCATTACTGGTTCAAGAGTCATGTGTCTGACACTTGAAAAAAAGGCCAGTATTCAAAATGTCAGATTTTGGAGTGAGGAAACTTTCACTGATTGAGAAGGTGCCAGCTCATGTTGTATTATTCCACTTACATTAGGTACCTAAGTAGTCAAATTCATAGAAAAAAAAAAGTAGAGTAGTGACAACCAGGGATGATGGTAGAGGAAAAGGAGTTGTTTAATGGGTATAGTTTTAGTTTTGCAAGATGAAAAAGTTTGGGAGATCTGTTTCATAACAACACGAATGTACTTAACAATTCTGAATTAACATTTAAGAATGTTTAAGATAAGTTTTATGTTGTGTATTTTTACCACAATAATACGGAAAAACCAATTGACCAAAAAAATAAAAATAAAAAATAAAAAATATTTCTGTGTTTACCCCCCAAAAAAGAGAGAGGGAAGGTGTCAGCTCAAGAAATGGGGGCAGGGGGCTTATAGCTTTCACAAATCTACATGAAGAGAGGCCAGAATTCAGGCATCTTTTATGTCAAGAGAAGGGAGGAGGGGCAGGGCAAGAGGTATGTGACACTTAGGGTCAGCAGGGATCCAAGAAAGAGTGAAAAATCTCTAAATCTCTTTGTTCTCCAGCCAGGTCATTGACCGCTGTTTATCTGATTGGTCCTGAGTCTGGGCAAGTCTGGGCCAAAAACTCAAGCCTTAAGCAGAATTCCTCCAATAATGAGCATATCTATAGCAGGAGCTATTCACCTGAAGGCCCTGGAAGAAATGCAGGTTGGAATTAAGATAGAGTGAGAGAAAGCATATCCCTCTGTTACAGGCACTGGAGAAAGAGGCAATATCTTACAGCGAGGCCTGAAAGAGATCACTAGTGCTGCAGAAGCTGAGCAGACCTCAGAGGTGCTAAGGAGGCAGAGAGGAAATTGGGCCACACTGGTTGGGGGAGAGCCTCCACTCAGGCAGTGCCCACAGCCCTTTCTCAGCCACAGGCCAAGGAGAACTCTGCCTCTAGCAGAAAGAAGAGCAACTTCCTGTTGTTCTTAAAGAAAGACAGCAAACCGTCTTGTTGATTGAAGTGAGAGTCACCATGTATAATCCTATGGGTACATACAAAGATAATGGTGGTTATACATACAAAGATAAAAGTGGTGCCCTAGGGCTGAGCAATGCACAGCCTGAACTCTTCTGCTTGAGGTCCGAAGCCAGTGCCTGCCTGAAACTTATCCCCATCAAGGGAAGCTTTGGCTGGAGCTTCATCAGAGGTGGGGTCAGTGGCAGAAGGAAGAGAAACCTGATTAATGGATGGATGTGGGGATTTTGCTTAAGACTAAGGCCACCTATGTAAACTTAGACAGCTTGCAAAGAGAGATAGAAAACAGACTCTACACAGAGGGCTTCTTAGAGTGGAAACATCTAGATGAAAGTAAATGTCTCTGTGGTGACTATGGATAATTCCAGAAGAAATGAATTTGGAATTTGGGGTGATACTTGGAAATTTTTAACCAAGGTTTTTTTTCTTTCCAAAAAGGATACTTACTGCCCAATGATTTTTCACCCATTAGAATGGCATTCATTTCTTCAGGAAAAAGCCTATTTATCTAGAACAAAGAAGGCCATTGAAGGGCTGAAAAGTAGCATGTGTGGTGAGGTGTGTGAGATGTGTGTGTGTGTGGTGTGTGTGTGTGTGTGTAGTCTGTGGTTAAACTCTGAGTAGGCACAGTTGCCTGAAACCATGAACACGAAATAGGTTTAAAGTTTAGGATCCTAATGGCTCAGATGGAAACAAATGTAAGTTTCTTTTTTTTTTTTCTTTTGTCAATAAAAATAGGAACCACCTGTCATTTCTACAAATTCAACATTTCATCCTGTCCCTTTAATGTAACTCAGATATCAGTTACCAAACAGGAGTGGAGTTTTCGCTGCCCGCCATGCCAAAGGAAAACTCTAGAGGCAGAGGCCGGTGAGAAAGGAAAACTTACCAAACAATCTGGAAGAATGGGGCACTCGCCATCTCAAAGCTCATTTCCTCTGCAAAACCCAGACAAAACCCAGCTGTCCTCAGTAAGACCAAACAAAAGGCAGTTCCCAGAATTCCTGCTCCATTTAAAGTACTGCCCTTTGAAGCCCAAGGTCATTTAAAGTACTGTCCTTTGAAGGACCAAGCAGTCATTCTGGTGGTTTAGCTGTTTCCAGCTACTGTCCAGCTTCAGGCTTCCGCCTGGAGATTGTGTGTGGAGCTGGCACCACCACTGGCCACGTGGCTTCTAAGGCCCCAAGGTCCCATGCTTCCGGACGGGACAGCATGTGAGCGCACAAGCCAACGCGCCACCAGCTCAGCAAGAAAGAGAGAGCCCCAGCCAGAGGCCCGCCCGTGACTGCCAGGTTCACGTGGCCTACAGAGCGGACAGGCCAGTACGCCGTCCCAGCCAGGTCCCGAGCAGCAAATGAAGGATAGATGGCTTTGTTCCCCTGGGTTTATATTAGTTTTGGGTGTGGGGTGTATCAGGTGCTTTCTCAGAATGACCAATTAACTTGCTAAACTTTCACGTGCTTTGGGTGGGTCCACCTCCCAACCAATCCCTTCTTTCCCTAGGCTCGACTGACAGGCAGCGCCGCACCCGCTGCCATTTCAACTCCTGCTGCACGTGTGCCCCCCTTCCCTGGGTCCCTTTTCCCAGTCTGGCACCGGAAGCGGGTAGGAGGGCTTTTTCCTTATACAGTTTTCTCGCTAGCCTTGCGTGTGCTCTGTGTGAGAACCTCCCCCTGCTGCCATCTTACCCGGGGGTCGGGGAGCCAGGCGCGCGGCTACCTGGGCAGCGCGTCCGCCAGTGGCCTCCCCGTGGCCCCAGGCGGTTCCTGACCTCCCCAGGGGCCCCTCCTCCTCCCGGCCCTCAGTCTGCTCCCAGTGGCTCAGACAGCTCGTCTATCAGTCAGCTCTCATTTAAAGCCTCCTCTCTTCTGGAAAAATAAATGAAGGGTGGCAGAATATGCCACTTTCCAAATATGCCACTTTAGGATAAGGATTATTTTGAGTTAAAGGCAACTGAGAAGAAACAGATACAAGAAAAGTCGTGGGGATGCAAGGGACAGCATGGCGACTATAATGACTACTGTATCGCGTATTTGAAAGTTGCTAAGAGTGGATCTTGAAAGTTCTCATCACAAGGAAAAAAAACTTTGTAACCATGTATGAGATGAATATTAACTGAACTTATTGTGGTGATCACTTTGCAATATACACAAATATCAAATCATTATGTTGTACGCCTGCAACTAATATGTTGTCGATTATATCTCAATAAAAATGTTTTAAAATGCTATTTGTCTATGAAATAGTTTCCTTAATAAATTAAAGAAAAAACAAATGCTCCCTACCCTTTTGCTATTTGCTTAAAAGCAGGACATACATTTCCAAAGGTGTCCCACTTCCCCTCTCTACAAGGAAGGAAAAGAGCTAATCATGGGAGACTTTAGGACCCTTTCAACCCAGAGATGGCACAGTAGGCTCTACATGACAAATGTCACTATACAGCCTTGATCTTCCATGAGTGTCCCACAGTTTGCCACCCCTGGAGACTTAAGGTCCTTTCCCTTTGTCTTGTTACATCTCTAAAATTTATCGTTCCTTTGCAAAGATACTATATAAACTGAAGTGCTAACCAAATCTTGATTCCCTCTGGGGCTTCCTTTGTGTGACGTGGGTGACCCACATGTTAATAAACTGCTCATTTTCTCTTGTTAATCTGTCTTGTGTTAGAGGAGCCTCAGCTGACAACTTAGAAGGGTAGAGGATAATTATTTTTCTCCCTTAATTACCAATTCGGGATTCAAATGTAGTTAATTCAAGTCAAACTCCATGTGTAGGCCTTTCTAGCTCTTCTTACCCTTTGACCCCAGGGCTGTGCTCTGAGTGCAGGGGGCAGGCAGCCAGCCTTGTGCTGTGGAGAGCAATGCGTGGCCCACCTGCAGATCTGCTTGCTGACCTCTGCACCTTGCTAGCCTAAGGCGACACCTTACTCGGCTAAGGTGTCTTAGTCTCTGCTGCGTGTACCACTGGCCATCACCTGCTTGGATGCACTTGGTTCTTGCTGTGGCCTCCTGTCCGAGGAGTATGCTCAGTTCAACGGCAGTCCAGTCCTTCACCAGGAACACCGTTTTAGCAGTGCTGCATCCTGTACATTAACATGTGCCCTTTGGAGCCTGTCCAGGCATCACATACCCCCAAAACCCATGGAAAGCTATAATCACAGACTGTTTTGGTGACTAAACATCATACCCTCCCATTGCTGCTTGTCTTGACATATCGGTGTGAGGCAATCTTTAAGGTGGTGTCCTTCCAAATTTCCAGACGAAAAATCGTGCACAAGCTCCCTCTTCTCTAGGAATCTCAGGTTTGGGATTCTTTATCCCACCTATCCCCATTCATGGAGCTTGAGAATCCTGTCCTCCTCTGTCTTTTCTCCAAGCTTCTCCTTCCAAGCCAGGAAGGGTTTTGATTGCCTTTTCGTGTGACAGGAAATTGCCATGACCTCATGTCCTATACCCTATGGTTTATATTAAAAGCTCTAAACTTAGCCTTCTGTGCTTTGGATCTAGAGATTTAAAGAGAATGTTTTAGACGCTGAAACCAAAACAAAAACAGAACAAAACCCTGTTCTATCTCAAATGGCTGGCCTCTGAAATCGGTGTGCTGACCCTGGCTTGTTTGCCCCCCAGTCCTTTCCTGCCCTGTGTCCTGCTAACTCTGGTCTGCGGCGATGCCTGCAGGCCCCCATGGCAGCTGTCCCTGGCTGGGTTCAGCCCCTGGGTAACGCTCGTAGGAGCTGGGGCCGGGGCTGTGAAGGAAGAAGTCTGAGCATTTCTCTGTGTCTCAATGGTATCCCTGGCGGAAGCTGCCTTAATCCAGCGTGGATCCAGCTTCCTGCAGTTACAGTCCCCTCCCTTTGCCTCTCCTGTCTTTCTGATGTTCCTCTCTGGGTGACTTCGTCGTTCACTTTGGTTTCTCACCTCCTCCATCTCTTGTGAATCCAGTTACCTATGATAATTTTCCTATGTTTTAAGTTCTTAAAGGGGTTTCTGTTTTCCTGGTTAGACCCTAATTACACCTCTGACTTTCAAGACTCCTGCTTTTGAAAGGGCTTCAGGAATTAAATAATGACTGCGTATTTCTGCTGTTAAAATCCTAATCCTTCTTAAGACGAATAGGCTAAAAATTAGCAGGAAAGTCATGGTCAAAGAAGTATAAAAATAAAACACATTAACATATTTCAAAATATCTTACCACCAATGCATCCACAATTATTGCATTCATTGTGTCATTACTTTAACAGACATTTTTGCTGCTCTTGAATATAAGGTCTGTCTGGAAAAAGTCCAGTCATTGTTAATATAAGGAGAACAGTCTGTGTGATGTCAATGTAACCTGGCAGCCAAGGAGAGTGGACTGGAATGTGCATCCACGAACAATGACGACTTCACTGTACCACTCAGTGGGGGCAGTAAATGCTGTTGAGTGAGCATGTGTGCTGTGTGGCCATTGCATTCAAAATGACTGAGCGAGTAGAGCAACGAGTCTGTATTAAATTTTACATTAAGCTTGGACATTCCTGCACAGAGGATATTTTGATGATTCAGAGGGCCACAGCTATGAGCAACTGGTGATTGACAGCTTCACCATGACAACACACCCACTCATGCATCACATCTCATGCAGAGTTTTTTTGGCAAAACATCAAATCACCCAAGTGACTCAGCCCCCGTACAGCCCAGATTTGGTGCCCTGTAACTTCTGGCATTTCCCAAAACTAAAATCACCTTTGAAAGGGAAGAGATTTCAGACCTCTTCAGGAAAATACGATGGGGCAGCTGATGGCAATTGGGAGAACTGTGTGAGGTCCCAAGGTGCCTTCTTTGAAGGAGACTGAGGTGCCCTTGCTCTGTGTACAATGTCTCTTGTATCTTGTGCCTTCTTCAATAAAGGTATCTATTTTTCATAATACATGGCTGGATACTTTCTGGACAGACCTCATACTTATGGGCAAAATTCTCAGGTGTTTCAATCATCATGGATCTTTCTTGGGTCCTACACTATGTGTCTTACCTCTTACTTGTAGCAGATTGGACTCCATTCAATAGCAAGCCACACAACCCACCCATCTTAATGAAGTAATGACATATAAGTTTGCTCGGTTGTAACAAAATCACTTTTTCACACTGACTGAAATATGCATGCAGTAGAGAGTGTTAGAACATCAGTATGTAATGCTGGGTAACAACTAGTTCAACAAAGATACTAAAGCCTGTACATCCAAACAGGCAGACACAGAGATCAGCCAAATCAAAAGTCTGTGGGGCCAGACAGGCGACGTGAATGAGAGTGTAGATCCTGTGGATTACAAAGGAGAGCAGTAGCATTGTGGAAATGTGGGATGGGTGGGTAGGTGTGCTATTGGGAGGTGGTCTCCTCCCAGCTCCAGGTGATTATGCTGTGTGAGAATGAGGACCTCTTGTTATGAAATTTTATAATATCTGAAGAGAAGTCAGAAATCTAGATTGCATATGAAAATCTCATGATTTGGACAGTAATATCAAGAACTCAAAAAATTAAAAAATGTTGTATAAACTTAACAGACATGTCTTGTGCTAAATAGGATCCCTGTTTGCAATCTGTGTCCTTATTAGACGTTACACTTTGGACCAATATACATATATGTTCATATAATGTTGCCTCATCTAGATTATTTTGAATATTCTCATTTGTATGAAATATACATTCTTTCATGGTAGAAAAATTTCATAGGCCAAAATTTTTAAAAGAGCTAAATAATAATAACATGAATACATTTTATAAACAAAGAGAAAGTGGGGAGAATTAATTTGGGTTTTTTAAGTCTCTTATTTTCACTACTCACCCCCCCAGATTTATTTTTCGCATTTTGGAGTTTTGAAAATATTTCTGGCATTCTCATTTGCTACCATCTAGTTCAAGTAATGATTCCTTCAAGTAAATTATTCCAAAAATTTTCCATTACTCTGGGCTCCCAGACTATTTTGTATGCATCTTATTATGGGGCAGTCAACGTGTACCAAGCACAATGCTAGGGACTCAAAGATACCACTGGGGAAAATCTCTGCCTTCAAGAAATTCACATCCTAGATATGCTAGAAGGTACCAGGGCTATGACTATGGGGAGGAGGGAGTCCCGACTTGGGCTGAAGGAAGGGATATGGGGAGCAGAGCCTGGTGCATTAATTGGAGCCTCAAATAAACCAGAGCTCCTCCCTCAACACTCCTGTCACTGATTTAATAGTCATGATCTCTTCATCTCCACGTTTAAAGCAATATAGTCCTAAACTACATATCATCTTATCTCTGCTGAGAATATTGTACTGTTTGGTGTTCCCTGAACACATTATCATGCCTTTCTGCTTCTTTTTTGTTTATGCAGGACTCTCACCCCAGCCTTGGAAATGCTACTTGAACTTTAAAACTCAAATACTGCACTACCTCGTCTAAAAATCTTCTAACTCTTTGGAGTTATTCTTTCTTTTTAGTTTCCATAGAACTTCTTGTCTATATTTGGACATTTATATTCTGCTTTGAAATATAGACTCTTGAGCTCTTGTCTTACCCCCACTAGCCTACAGGAACACTTAGGGCATCACCTGCAACTTATTTTTGGTCATCTGCAGGCCCTAACATTAAGCTTTGCACAAAGCAGGTGCTGGAGGCTTTTCTCGCTTTGGTCGGTGAGAAGAGGAGTTCTCCATCTAGTGGTAAAACTGAAAAATTGCATACAACTTTTGCTTTAACACAATTTTCCCCAAATGACGCATTAATACTACAGATTGCTTCAACTTTAATCTAGATTGAGGAATGTACTGTGTTACTTCTCAAGAAGACATAAATCTCTCTTATGGCATGTTTTCCATTTTAAATCATTTTAATTTTCAATTACAGTTGACATGCAATATTATATTAGTTTCAGGAGTACACCTCAGTGATTACACATTTTATAACTTACTAAGTGATCATCCTGCTAAATCTAGTACCCACTTGACATCATATTCCCTATGCTTTATTTGCACCCCCATGACCATTCCATAACTACCAACTTGTGCTTCTCAGTCCCATCACCTTTTTCACCCATCCCCTCAACCCCATTCCCATCTGGCAACCATCAAAATGTTCTGTTTTGGCTCTGCTTGTTTGCTTATTTTGTTTTTTAGAGTCAATGTTTGATAAATATGCATTTATTACCATTTTATTATTCATATTTTAGATCTTTTGTTTTCTTCTTCTTCTTCTAGAAGACCCTTTAACACTTCATGTAATCCTCAGTGGTGGGCTGAGAGGGGTATCTTTTGTTAATCATAATAAATCCCTTTGGACCACACCCGAATTTATGTTAGCATGATGACTGGTGGCCCCAAAGCCCCTAAATACCTTTAAGATAGGGGTCAGTCACCAAAGAAATCAGTCATGTGATTAGAAGATTGGAACTTTAAACTCTACCCCCAACCTCCATCCGGGGCGGGGCAGAGAGGGGCCGGAGATTGAGACAATCACCAACGGCCAATGATTTAATGAATCGTGGAACATAATGGAACCTTCACAAAACGACGAAACTATGGGGCTCAGAGAGCTTCTAGATGGGTGAACACAGCCATGTGCCAGGAGGGTTCACACCCCACCTGCATGGTACAGATGCTCTTGTGCTCAGGACTCTTCTAAGCCTCACCTGATGAACCCCTTCCTTTAGCTATTCCTCAGTGTCCTTTATAAGAAACCAGTCACAGTAAGCAAAGTGTTGCACTGAGTTCTGTGAGCCCGTACAGCAAATTCTCAAAGCTGAGGAGGTGTGCTGGCAACTCCCGATTTACAGCCAAGTTGGACGGAAGTGGGGGTAGCCTGGGAGCCCACCACGTGTGACTGACATCTGAAGGTGGGGGCAGTATTGTGGGATTGAACCCTTAACCCGTGAAGTCTGTGCTAACTCTGGGTAAATAGTGTCAGAATTGAATTAAACTGTGGGACCCAGTGGTGTCCACAGAGGCCTGGAGAGTTGCCTGAAGTGGAAAACCCACACAGTTGGTGTCTGAAGTGCTGTGAGTCAAACATTTAACCGTCAGCCAGGCGTCGTTCAGCTCTCTGTCTGAGCAACCCTTTCCATGTGGCTTGGGGCTCCGCGGGGGCAACAGTGGAAGCTGCACAGTCTTGAAAGACCTGGCAGAGGGTCACCTCTGCTGCATTCTATTTGTCAAAACAGGTCACAAAGCCAGGCCATATTCAAGGGGAAGGGAAGTAGACTCATGTGAGGAACAGGAAAGATGTCGTGGCCATCTTTAATCTACCACTGTCTATTTCTATCCATACGTTATTTGCATTTCTCCCACATGCAAAATATTCCTTTCCTCTCAAGACCTCCAAAAGTCTCATCCAATAGGGCAGCAACTCAGTGTACAGAGTATCATCATCCTGAATCAGGTCTGAATGTGAATGAAGTTGCCTGGGCGCAGCTTTTTTCAGTCCGGAAACTTCGTGATCTAAAAATTCATTATCTACTACCATCACTACTCCCCGCCAACCGAACCCCACATATGAGGAGGAGAGAGGGATAACAGCAATAGACACTCCCATTCCCAGGGGGAGAAAATCAAAGGCACATGGCAGGCACAGGTCCTTAACAATTCTGAAACCCAGCAACGCACACAGGCACCGGTTCCCCTGGCCCAGAGGCAGGGACTGTTGGTCAGTTGGGGTCTGTTTCCGCTCCCTGAAAATGGTTCCTTCATGCAGCTCTTGCATGTATCCGCAGGCACCAATTTCCTTTTCCATGAAAAATGGTTAATATTTGCAGCTGAGTAATTTCTCAATCTGCTTCTTGCTCACAGGAAGTTGGAGGCCGAGAGCTCTCTTTTCATTTTGAATTGTCTTTGTTCCTTTAGTCTAAGTGTGTATTATTCCTTTAAAAATGTTGTGGGTTTGCCCTGGCCAGTGTGGCTCAGAGGGTTGGAGCATCATCCCATAAACTGAAAGGTTGCCAGTTCAATTCCCAGTCAGGGTGCATATTGGAGGCAGCAGATCGATGTTTCTTTCTTTCTCTCTCTCTCAGCAATGAAAACAAATGTCCTTGAGTGAGGATTAAAAAAAATAAATGTTGTCGGTTTTCTGTATACTTAGTTACAATTTACTTCGTTAGACAAAAGTCATCCACACATCTCTTGAAGAGAGAGGCCCTCTCTTCTTTGAGTTGTAAAGTTTTAAAACAGGTCTTACAGCCATAACCTCAACTTGGTTTTGACTAAGGTGACATTTTGCTGGTAGTATCCTCAGGCCATTTCTGACTTGAAAATCCTTGAGGGAAGGAGAGTTTTCTTTTCCATCCCAGCAACCCTGAAGTGACAAAATTGAGCTCCTCCTTTATTTCATATTTCCTTCCCATATTTCATCTCAGGTAAATTTAAAAAAGAAAAAGCAGACTGCATGGAAATTCCCTTTGGCCAGATCTGTAAGTTCACGAAGTACATTTTCTATCTTCCATGTTACTGCAGTCATCAGCTTCCCTAATTGTTCCACTACTTAAAACATAAATGAACATCTTTCCGGGCTCCAATCACGGTGTCCTCACTGCCTTACCACCCTCCCAGCCTCCCCCCATGGCTCAGTCTCAAAACCACCTTCTCTGACCGCATCATGCCACTTCCAGGTGCTTTCTATTTCAGTTACCTGTTGCTATGTAATAAACCATCCTGAAATGGAGAGGCTAAAAACAATGACTTAAAATTTCTCACGATTTTGTGGGTTGACTGCAGTATGTGGCTCCATCCGCCTGGGAGCGCACTGGGGCTGACCTGTCCCAGAGGCACTCGGCCTCCAGAATGGCCTCTCGCCACAGCGATCTAGCCTACATCGGTTTTCAGCCTGGTGGCCAGCTCCATTCCGAGAGGACAAACACTAAAATGTAAGCTTCCTTCCATCGTGCTTGCTAATGTCCCTTTGGCCAATTAAATCACATGATAAAGCCCAGAGTCAGTGTGTGTGTGTGTGTGTGTGTGTGTGTGTGTGTGTGTGTGTGTGTGTGTGTGTGTGTGTGTGTGTGTCGGGGTGGGGGCGCGGGGTCAGCAGGGGCATGAACACTGGAAGGCCTTATTTATCAGGAGTCATTGTTGACCGCATTCTCCAGCTGTGTCTTACCGTTTTCTCCCTCGTTCACTATACTGAACTTACACCATGTTCCCCACCACAGCCATCTCTTCTTTGCCTCAGTCTTTGCTTTTTATTTGGATTGCTTTATCTCTAGTCTTCAAACAGCTGTTTCTTTTATTTCCCTCCAGTATCAGCTGAAATGTCACCTCCCTCCCCCATTACTATCTATTACATGACCATGTTCCTTTCTTGCAATGTGAAATGATCTTGTTTATGAATTTTCTAACTTGTTTAATGTCTTCTTCCTCCTACCAAAATAGAAGATAAGGGGGTCTTCTACTTTCTACTTTGTTCAAAGCACTATTCCTAGCACTCCAAACAGACCAAATGCATGGTAAGCACTTAATAAACTTTTCTGAAAGTATGATGAATGAACACATGGGTGGACGCATGAAATACCTAAATCTTAGTGTAGAGAAACTTGTAATAAATGTGTTTACTTTTACAAAAACTACTAAGCAACTATTGACTACTAAAAACCAGAAGTGATCCAAAACAGTCTTTTTTGAGAAATGGAATATTTAAAATAAATGATATATTTTAGATTTGCTTCAAAATAACCTGGTGAACACAGGGAAATGGGTTGGGGCACAGACACTATGAGACTGTGAATCTATACTTATTTAAGCTGGGCTAAGGGTACAGGAAGGTTCGTTATACTATTCTCTTAACTTATATATTTGTTTGAAATTTCCATAATAAAAAGTTTTAAAGTTACACATTGACTAATAAGAGATTAAAGAGCATTAGAAAGATTGTGAAGCCCTGGCTTGTGTGGCTCAGTTGGTTGAATGCCAGCCAGCAAATCAGAGGGTCACTGGTTCCATTCCCAGTCCGGGCACAGGCCTGGGTTATGGGCCACGTCCCCAGTAGGCGGCGCACAAGAGGCAACCACACAACTGATGTGTCTTTCCCTCTTTCTCCCACCCTTCCCCTCTCTCTAGAAATAAATAAATAAAATCTTTTTTTATAAAAAGAAATATTGTGAAAATTTTTCATAACTATGAACTAATTTATTAATATTCCCCTTTTCCTACTTTTTTAAGAAAAGAGATTTCTATCCACTGACAATGAAAGAAAAGCATTTTTAAACATTATCTAGAAACATCATTGGCTAGATGACTTGAGGTTTATTTAGATGTTGCATTTAACCTGTAATGGGCCTCAGTTTAAGATATTCCTGGAACTTTGCATACAGAACAGATTTCTGTAAAGCAAATCATTCCCACATTGATTTCCATTCAGTTTGAAAGCATGAGCTCATACCTCCTGTTGATATCCTGTTGATATCTCTGTCTGCTAATGATAGCTCAAGGCAGGAGATGGGAAGAGCAGGACCCCATGTAAGCACTGGCGTTTTGCCTTGAACTGGAGCTCAAGGCAGGTATCTGATGCAACAAATTTTTGTGTTTTCTGCCTGGATCCAGAAGCCAGGGAGAGCAGCAGTTTGCTCCACCAGATGCCATCCTCACGCTGACAGCCGCTTTGCCTGGCTCTGGTGTCAGTCTGGGGAGTTGCTCATCTCTTGGCAGAATTCAATTAATAAGAGACTTTTAATTATTACGTATCTTCCATATCAGTGTTAATTTGGGGGAATAGGAAAAATATATGGCTTTGTCCCTAGTATCAAGCAGCCTGAAGACTTAAAGGTTCAGGAACAAGTCCAGCCTTAATGCATTATCTGACATTTTCCACCCAGAACTAGAAGAAAATTATTACAAGACTGAAGGCTGCCATATCCTGGGCATTCATTTAAGGAATCCGTACCATGGAGCCAAAATCATCCAGAGACAAAATCTACTCGTGAAATGAGCCATGAATTGATGATGTAGTTGTGTGGGCAGAGGCCCAGGTGGCTGGTTTCTAGACAGTGCAGGATGCTGCTCTTTCACTCCAAAAGACCCCAGATTTATAACCAGGCACATCTATTCAGGAAGACCATTTTGCTTGGGCGCCTCTGCTTCTGGAATAGAGAAAAGGAACCAAATGTGAATTTGTTTTATTTTATTTTATTATTATTTTTTCTGAATTTGTTTTAATGGAAGGCTCTTCACTGGGATTTGTCCTCACCCACAGCTCACACCCACACTTCGTGTAATGCTGTCTGGTTACAGTGGTAGTTGGGGGAAGGCCGAGATGCAGGAATGGAGGTGTGATGGGAAGATGCCTGCAGTAAAAGAGGCACGTCAGGTTAGGGTGCAGGCAGCTACAAGTTACAGTAAACGGTAAGCATGGGTTGCTTCATCTAATCTCACCTCCCAGGAAGCTGCGCCTTCTCAGGGAGGCCCTGGATTTGTAGTGGAAAGAGCACTGGGCCAAGGGTACTAGTCTTGACTCATTACTTGCTTTCCTTCCAAACCCTGTTTTCCCATCTGAACAAGAAGGGAGGGTGATCTAACTTCTCTAAGATATCAGTTCTGAAGACCCAGGAATCAGTAGATAAGTAATGAGATAAAAATGTGGAGACCACTGGAGACAGGCAAACCTAGTAGGGGTTTGTAGTGGGGGCCCTGAGAGATCTGGGGGTTTCTGGGGGGTGGTTTGGAAATCTTTAAGAGTAGGAGGAACCAGTCCTCACTTTGAGATTATGTTCAAAGCCCCAAATTGACCTTGGCTTTTTGGAGTAAGTTAAATGAAGCTATCTATCACCGTGCTCAATGAATGTTAGTCTGCTGCTCTCTCTCTTTCTATAAGCAAAGCCCACCTTCCCTGTGTAGGACCATCTCACCCAGACAAGAAAGAGAAGCACTTCCTGTTTGCAAATACAAACAAATGCCTACCTCAAGACTTCCTTTAAAAAAGGACTTTTTAAATTATCTTAATCTTGTTCAGGTTGTTCACTATCTCTATTTTTTCTATTTTTAATATATAATTATATATTATATTTATATATGTATATATAAGCATAACATAATTTTGCAAAGACCACAGTAGACTCCAGTTACCAAATAAAAAATAAAAATATAAAAAATATTTGTATTGGAATTCAGGTAGATCTGAGAGTGTTCCTATTTATAGCTGCACACAATAAAGTAGTAGCTGAATCAAAGATTTGTTTAATGCAAATATTTGGCGTCCTGCCAGAAAGACCATAAGGCTGTTGTCAAATCAGTTAAATTTCCTTTACAAGCAGTAAGAGAGGCCGTCTGCTGTAGCTGGCAGAGAAATGAACAGATTTCAAAATGCAAACGCATCTCAAGTCTTTCCCTACAGATCTCAATGTCTTTAAATAGGCAAGAGATATTAGATAATAAATATTCTATTTATTTCCTATGATGAAGGATGACAATTTCTTAGCTTAATACTTTGTGCCTTCTTCATGGATACGTGGAACCGACTGATAGATCTCAGAGGGGAGGGGGGTGGGGGAGACTGGAAGAGATTAGCCAAAGAGCATATATGCATAAATGCAAAACCCATGGATACAGATGGCAATGTGGTGAAGGCTGGGGACCGGGGTAGGGGGACAGGAGCTTGGGGGGTGGGGAGGAGCAGAAATGGGGGATATCTATAATAGTGTCAGCAATAAAAAAATAATAATAAAAAATAAAAAAATAAAATCAATGACAAAAAAATACATTGTGCCTTCTGGAGAAACTGTGTTTGAAAGCATCAGTGGCAATTCAATTCAGCAAATGAGGATAGTGCCTCTGCTATAGACAAGTCATTGAGGCCTACAGTGAAAGGGGCGGGGTCTTTAAGGAGCTTCCAATTTAGTGAGACATGGATACATGCATGTTTGTCCATACAAGGCAGGATACTAGCATACAGGCCCCTTCAGGTAGTAGCAAAGGCTTCCCCTTAGAAAGTAGCTGAGGTGGATTTTGAAAGAAAGTATGACTCGTTAAAAAAATAGAGAGAAAATAGCGATAGTGAGCAACCTGAGCAAGACTAAGAGGCAGGGATAGGAGTGTGTGCTTTGCTCAGGAAACAGCAAGTAGTCCTGTTTGTCTGGATTCATTTTGTACAACGAAGCTCAAAAGGTTATGTGGGAACAATGGTAGACATCTGTTATGGTTTTTTTCTTTTTTTCCTCTGTCTTTGGTTCCCCTTCTTTGGGAAACAGCCCCCTGCTTTTCCTTGAGGGAAACCATCCCTGCCCTTTTTGCAGCTCATGCTACTTGACGCTGTGCGATACCATGAATACCATCATCCAAAGGAGCATGGAATTTAAGTTATATATTTGAAGTATCTTATTTAATAAAACAGGGAATCACAAAAAACTTTTTACATAAAGAATGTTCAAACATATACAGAAGTTAAAAAAAATCTATATAAACCCATACCCAAACTAAACAATTACAAAGATTTTATCCTTCTTCCTCTCCCTGTTACCAAAGTATTTTAAAGTAACTCCTGGACGCCTTGTGTTTTCACTTTTATGTATTTTAGTATGCAACACTAAAGAGTATGGACATTTTCTTACAAACAAAATGCCATTGTCACTCCTAAAGATTCCTTGTAGTTGGCTAATAGTCCATGTTCAAATTTCCCTGATTGTCTCAAAAATATCTGTTTCTGCTGATTTGTTTGACTTATGTTCTAAACAAGGCCCATGCATGGTATACAGGTTTTATATTAGGCCTTAAGTCTTTTTTAACCTAGAGCAGCCCTCCTCACCCCACTTTTTTTTCCTTATGCCATTGACTTGCTGAGAAAACCATGTCTGTTGTTCCTGAGAATGTTCCTGACTCAGAGTGGCTTGGTTGCATCCCTGTGGTGTCATTTAACTTGTTCCTCTACCTCCTGTATTTCTTATCAGTGGAAATTGCCCAATGTCTGCTTGTTGCATGCATATGTAGTGACAGTGATGCTAAGATCGACCAGTGAGCGAAGGTGGCAACGGCCTGATTCTTCCACTGTGAAATTGCTTAGCCATCTACTTACTACCTCTTGAATTCACCCGCTGGTGATCTTCGCTTGAATTCTATTTCATTAAGGATTGTAAAGTACTGATTTTGTAACTTTGTCTCTCTTTCCATACTTACTACCTGGAATTTTTCACTAAAGAAAAATTTTCTTTGACAAGTATGACTATTTGGTTATCCTAAATACAGCTGATACAGGGAAAGGCAAATTTTCTTATAATTGTCATTCTTCAACATACTAGTTTAAAAATCTTTTAAAACTGAAAAATATAAGAAAGGTATTGAAAACCATGTAAAATAAACATCTTAATAAATCATTGTAAGCAAACACCTTTGTAAGCATCACCTAGGTGAAGAATTAGAACTTGGGCAGCCACCCAAGAAGCCGCTGTGTGTCTGCTTAGTGTAATTTTTATGGTAATCATTTCCTTGCTTTTCTTCATATTTAATCACCCAGTGTGCATCTCTAAACATTATACTTTATTTTCTTTATTTATATTTTTTAAAATTTAATATGAACATTAATATAACTTTAAGTCTTTTTTATTCTACAGGTTCCTGTCCATTGCTTTCCCTGTTTCACTGTATTTGTTCAAGAAACTTGACTGTTTGATCTATAAGTTTCCCGAACTCTGGATTTTACTGGTTACGTCCCCATGACACAGTTTCATGATCTATGTACTTTGTGTAAATTGGGAACTGGAGAAACTCAGTTAGATTTCAGTATAATTTTTGGAGGCCAGTCTACTTCATTCCAACTTGTATTGTTTTGTTATGAGACACATAATATCTGTTTGCCTCTTTTTTTTTACTTTTAATTAAAAAAAATTTTTTTTTAAGATTTTATTTATTTTTAGAGAGAGGGGAAGGGAGGGAAAAAGAGAGGGAGAGAAACAGCAATGTATGGTTACCTCTCACATGGCCCCCACTGGGGATTTGGCCTGCAACCCAGGCATGTGCCCTGACTGGGAACCGAACCGGGATCCTTTGGTTCCCAGCCTGCGCTCAATTCACTGAGCTACACCAGCCAGGGCTGTTTGCCTCTTTTTATGATGTAGGTAGCTATCGATGCCTATTGTCTGTATCAATTCAATTCACTAGGGGTTGAAAAATGATGATATTCCAATTTTATCAATCCTTTCTCATTTTAGCTTGACTCTTTCTCTATAGAGCAGCACCCCTTATGTTATTTGGTTGTCCAGGGGCACAACTCACATAGGAAAGGCAGAAACCAGAAAGCCATAGAATCAGAATATCATGCAGTCACTATTTGTAATGTCTTGCATTATACACACAATAGTCTCAGCAAAACCACCCACTCTACTACCACCAATATTATGGAAAAGTTTAAAAATTGCACAAATAAAGCAAAAAAAAATCAAATATAAAGTAAAAATTTAAAAAATTGTTTGCATATACTCTCTTCATTTCCTTTAGTTGTATTTTATCTGTATTTTCAGAACATATATCCAATAAACAGTATATGCTTTCCCCTCTGACTCTCACGTGCTCTTGGTTCTACAAGTAAGCAGGGATTTAATGTTCCCACCAGTCTACGGGTCAACATCTCTCCAGTCATTTGGACATCTGAAGTTTGTTCTCCAGCTGATTCTTTAGGACATGTGCAAGGAACCAGTATCAAATGACTGTGTCCTCACAATGTTTCCAAAGAGGATGCTATCAAACTTAGATTTTTTTGCCAACCTGATAGGTGAGAAGGGGTAACTTGGTATAAATTTAATTTGTATTTGTCTTATTATGAGTCAGACTGAACATTTTAAATGTTTAAGGATCATTTCATCTGTGAACTGGCTGTTCATATCTCTTGTCCACTTTTCTGTTGGTTTATTGGCTACCTCCTTTCCCCCATTTTATTACCCCTTTGTATGTGGTATGGGTTACAAATATCTTTTCCTACTTTGTCATTTGTTCTTTGACTTAAAGGGATTTCGACATGTGACTTTATAGTGTGTTTAATACCTTTATATGGTTAGACACTCAAACTGATTTTTGCCCCAGGTTTTTTGGGGGGCTATAAGTGTTTATGTTATCATTTTAGATGTATATTCAACTTGTGTGGCTAGAAAAAGATCAACAGTTTTGTTGGGATCACACTAAATTTGTCCATCAACTGAAGGAGGACTGCTGCGTTTGTGATGTCAGCTCTTCCCATCCAAGAACATCATTTCTCATTTCATTTGCTCTGGTCTTCCTTGTGCATTTCTGTAAAACTGTCTTAAAAGTTTTCCTTCTATAAGGTTTGCATGGTTCTTATTAAGTCCATGCCTGGGTATTTTTTACCTTTTTTGTTGCTAGCATTAAAAGGGTCTTCTCTTGCATTGTATCTTTTAGCTGGTTATTGTTTATAAGTTTACTTCTGAATATCCAAAGCTTTTGAATTAAGGGTTTCTATGGTGCCACTGTACAGAAATTATCAGAGAAATGAGAGATAATTGAGTATTTCAAGTGAGAATGAATGTACGAGGGCAAGATAAGGACGGGAAAGGAAGACGGAGAAATATGTACCTCCAAGGTATATGACTTGGCGACTAATTTGATGTTGAGGAGAGGAAGAGGGGAGGGCACATGGGCGACCGCCATGATGATAAGGTTAACAGATAATAGAAAGAGGATGATTAGCTTTTGAGCTAAGAGACTGAAAGAGAGAGAGGTCAAATCAGAGAATTTAGGTTTCAAAGCCTTTCTGTAGAGCTGTAGGAATGTTTGAATGACTAGGGAGAGAATGAATAAAAAGAGAAAAGCCACCAGTAGAAGATCAAAGGATTTCCATATTTAAATAACAGGCATAGGGGCTAATTCCTGAAAGAGACCAGGAATCAGGGGTCTGAGGTAGAAAGTGAATCAGAATACAAAGTTATAGAAACCAAAGGAATAGTGTTACTGGGTTTACCAATGATAAAATCCCCAGTAATTTTGAAACAGCCATTTCAAAACTGTTATCAGGGTGAGATAAGATTGTGAAAGATTAAGTAAAGATCACATCGACTAGCCGTGGATTTGTGTAGGACATTTAAACTGTGTATTTCAAACATGTGAAGTCCAGATAAAAGAGGTCTCATGATGTCCATAATCTATTACAGTAGGTATCAGGTAAACAAACATGCTTAAACGACAATAGCTTGGCCTAAATTAAATTTGATTAATAGTTATTTTTGTTATGGCCACATACCCAAGTTCCAAGTTCTGCCCTTTGCCTCAACATACGTTCTTACTTTACATCCTGACAGGTTTGTGTGTGTGTGTGGGTGGGGGAGGGGAGGGCTTCAGGTAGAACACCACGTTTAAGTGCTGAAACTTTTCCACTCCTACACAAATGTCCTTTTCTGTAGGCATTTATAATCATCATAATGGTGTATACTTAAGGTTTACAAAATATTGTCACAGCTCATGTAACATCACACGATTTGGGGGAGTAACCGGGACATGGATCATTATTCTCAATAAAGTGCAGGAAGGGGGAAAGAAGACGGAACCAGGTCTAGGTCTCAGATGTTCTTGCCCCCAGCCTCAGGCATATGTTATAATTCAGTTAAATGCAGGAAATGCTTTTTCTAGGTACTTTAAGCAGAAAAATGACTTGCTGCAGGGAATTAGGTGCTTGTACATACATACATACATACATACATACATACATACATACATGGAAGAACAAGTTTTAGGCTCTGCCTCTAGAAATGACTCCCAGAACAACATGGTAGAGTTGGCCATCAGGAGAATTAGTTCATACCTGGAATCACTGGAGTCAGGAAGCCAGACCAGGAACTTTCTGATGCTGTGGCTGCTACCACACGACTCCATCTTGCCATTCGCGGGGCTGGGGACTTGGCACTGGAACACGGACCCTTGATACCTAAGAATCTCAAGAACACACTCTGTAACACTGCTGCTGAAACACCTTGTCACCATGACCTTGCTTGCAAGAAAGTCATCAGAAGGGGGTAGAAGGATAGCTTCTGCTTCATTTTCATCCTCCAAATCTTTCAAGAATGCATCTAATAGAGA
Source organism: Micronycteris hirsuta (assembly GCA_004026765.1). Lineage (NCBI taxonomy): Eukaryota > Metazoa > Chordata > Mammalia > Chiroptera > Phyllostomidae > Micronycteris > Micronycteris hirsuta. Next base: position 31,805 of record PVJI01017976.1, read on the forward strand.
GAAGGTAACTCATATCCACAACCCAAGCTGTGAGGGAGTCTAGAAAATGTAGTTTTTGGCATCCCAGGAACTGCATGCCAGGAAGAGGCTGGGATGAAATTTAGCCAATGCACAGTATTTGCTATAGCAATTTGTCTTCATTCAAGATGGTAAAAATAACACACGGGTCTCCGCCACATGGCCCACCCCTAGAAAAATGCTCTCCAGATGGAGATCATTGCTCTCACTTTCCTAGGGTTATGGTCATAATTGGCAGAGCTGAGACTTAAGCCCCAGGTCTGACACCAATAACCAGAGTGCCTATATTGCCTTTCAATTTGATTCATTAATTCTCTAGCTGTTTAAGCAACTTATAACCCACCTACTCTCATCTTTCTTTTTTGAGGGACACCTATGAAACAGTATTTAAACACTGTGCTAAATTCAGGGTATTCTAAGATCCTCTCCTGATTTACCAATTCCCGTGAAAAAGAGATGCCACCCAATGAAGGGGAATCTATGATTGTTTAATGATCCTCATGCTAATCTAACATTCGCCACAACTGTTTAAAACCTTCTGGAGGCTCTGTTGGCTAGAATTTGAATTTGTGGGCAGAGTTTGCATGTCGCACTCAGAGGTCTCTCTTCTCTTCAGCTTCCTGTGGGTGTTAAGTTCAGGATGAAAACATTTAGCAACCGCTACCTCCACAGAGAACAGCCACCGCACTCATGGCAGGAATTTTGCCCTCAATAGTTCAGAAGGTCCAGGCAGACTACAAACTGTGACAAAAGGCGTGGAGTCTCTTGTTTGTACAGATTGGACTCATCATAAATTTACTGAGTCAAGAATTCCAGATCCAGTGTTTCAACCTTCACATACAGGTCATGAGAAATACAGAGGGGATGCACAGCACCCTCATAAACTGCATATTGTTACCCAAGTAAAAAGCACAAAAAGACATCCATACTGGGGAAAAGATGTAAAGAAGATACTTGGATTAGAAAAAGCATATATTCCTCAACTTCACAAGAACATCTTTCAGTGAATGTAAAACTGAAAGTGGTTAAACATTTGATAAGAATCAACTCCTGAGGTTGCCACAAGGACCTCCAACAGAGGGGCACATGGCCCACACGTGCCACAGAGAGCACCGGGGCATAGTGTGGGCCACTTAATAGTGTGGTGGCATCGAAGCTCTATGGACCAGGAAGCAATTACGTTCTAATGCCAGAGCTGTTTCAGAGTGAAAAATGACAATCATTTTTATTTAAAGATGGTAAGAAAGTGTTCTCATTCTAATATATTTTAAATGCTAAAAAAAAAAATTTTGAATTTGCGTCAAGTAATTATAACTTAAACCAGAAATAATTTCTCTCATTTAAAACACATCCAGAGGCAAGCAGTTGGGACTAGCAGGGAAGCTTCTCTCAGTCATCAGGGCCTTAGGCTTATTGTATATAGTTACTCCATCAACCTCTCTGTGTGGCTTTATCTCAAAGTTCAAGGTAGACCATTAGAGTTCTAGTCATCACGTGTGCATTCCAGCCAGCAGGGAGAAAGGAGGGCAAGAGCATTCTAAGTTGTACACAAACCTTGAGATTACCTTCTTCTTGGTTAAGTGGCTCCACTCAAGTACAAGGGATGCTGGTAAATGTGGTCTTTCCTGTAGAAGTCTAGAATGTGACCACCGGCCAATGGCCGGCTCTGCTACAGCCACCTCATTGCATCTTGCCATTCTGTTCATCGTGTGCCTTCCTCGGAAGCTTGCCAAATTTCAAAATGACAGGTGTCTTCTCTAGTACCTGGCACAGAGCCTGACATATTTTAGGCACTTTATCATTTGTTCAACAAACAGCCTAGTTTTTATTTCCTGATGAAAATTTAAAAGTGGCTTAAAAACATGATTAGGTATACATCTAAGAAATGTGCTTGAAGAGATGTAAGACAAAATTTTGTATTTAGATCTTGTTTCTCCTTTGACTTTCAATACTTCAGGTTCTGTACTTCCATGGAAGGCAGGAGGAAAAGAACTTGAATAATTTAGAAGAAAGTTATGAAATCCAGGTAAAATCCAAAAGCAACAAAAATGAAAAGGAAGCATAATATTTATAAGGATTGGAAGTTAAAGAGAAATAAAATTCCCATAACAAACTTAATCATGTCTTAAATCAGAACAGAAATTTCAAAGAGGCTACCAAATGAAACTACAGTGGATAGTCTGAACAAGTATCTTAAGTCTCACCAAATGGTTAAGAACCATGCTTTGGGACCAAATCAATCCCAGCTCTTCCTTGTATTAGCTTTTACCCTTACCAATTTCTGAGCTAAAATTTTCTCATTTTAAAAGTAACATTCTTTCAGAACTGTTACCATGAGGAAATGAGAATACATGTAAAGCATTTAATAGTGTAGTGCAAAGAAATATTCTATATATAGTAATATCATTCTCATTATATATTTTCTTTATAAAATTGTTTTCCCTTTTTTCCAAAAGTAAATACTTAGAAATAAAACCTATTTTGAAAACTGTAGATCTCTCACTTTAAAAAAAAATTTTTTTTTTCTCTCCTGGGAAGAATTTTATTTATTTATTATTTTTTAATTATTTTATTGTTGTTCAATTACAGTTGTCCGCATTTACCCTCCCCCCACTCCACCCCAGGCAAATCCACCTCCCTCCCTTGCTTCCCCCCTCCCCCTTGGTTTTGTCCATGTGTCCTTCATTGCAGTTCCTGAATACCCTTGTCCCCCTTCTCCCCTTCCCCTTCCCCTCTGGTTACTGCCAGAATGTTCTAAACTTCAATGTCTCTGGTTCTATTTTGTTTCTCTGGTTGTATTTGCTTGCTTACCTC
>PVJI01017977.1:0-34348 GCA_004026765.1 Micronycteris hirsuta
TCATTTTGGAAGGATGCTTTTGCTAGAAAAGATCAGGACTCAGGCGCCGAGGATTCCAGCGTCAGGTAGGATAAGCTTATCTTGGTGTGTGAGGCATGGCTATTAACACTCATGTCCATTACTATTCTAATAATGTAACATCGGTGACAAAAATTTCTATGCCTTCCTAATAGAAAAATCAAGCCTTTGTTTAAGGGCCGTTTACAGAATTTAGTCATGCTATTTTTATTTTAAAGTTTTTATTGATTTGTTTTTAGAGAGAGGGGAAGGGAGGGAGGAAAAAGGGAGAGAAACATCCATTGATTGCCCCTGGATGCGTCCGGACTGGGGACCCAACCGGTAACGCAGCCATCTGCCCTGACTGGGAAGGAATCAAAGCTGCAACCTTTCACTTTGTGGGACAAAGCCCAACCCACTGGGCCCCACCGGTCAGGGTGAGTTCATTCATGCCATTTTCATGTTCTTGATTCTGCTGATTTTCCCATCAGTTGTTTAAACTCCGGTCTGTGATTTAGGATGGCAGTCAATAGTTCTTTTGCCCACTGTAAGTGGCTTTCTGCCTTGCAAGCATATGGTAGGACCTCCTTTTCCCCCATTCGGTTATGTGAGGTCACGTGACTTGCATTGGCTAATAGCATGCGAGCAGAAGTGATGGGTGTTATTCCTGGACGGGACCTCTAAGAGCCCGTGTATGATTTGCCATGCTTCTCCCGGGGAAGTAATTGAGAAGAGAATATCAAAATCGAGTTGCCCTCAGGCTGGGTGGGTCTTTAGTGACCATGAGGACATAGCTTTCCCACCAGCCTTCATGGGTGTGTGCGTGAGTAAGACATAAAGTTAGGAGATTCTCGGCCCCAGGCCTTTGAGGGGCTGTATGTTACCACAGCATAACCTAGCTTGTCCCGACTAATGCACTTTATTGTAAAACTCTTCTTAGTCCAGGCCACTTACAAAGTGATGGCATTTCGGAAAGAACAGGTGAGAAGCAGTTGACTATAGAGGTAAAGTCCTGTTAATTGATTTTTACCCCCCTCAACTCACACGGTTGTCTGATTCTTAATTTTACTCTTGGCAAATTCAGTGCGTTGGATAGAGAAGGCTGAATTCCATTTAAAGTCTTTCCCAAACTGGAGTTTTCTCTGAAGCAGCGAGCTTCAGCTGTGCTCTCGCCGCTGTGTCGGGTCCTGCAGAAAGCTGGGCTCTCGTCCACAGTGGCAGCAAGTCACAGAACACCTCTGACCTCAGTCTGCCCTCTTGCTTTCATCTCTGTGCCCTTTACTTCCTTTTCCCACCTTACTGCCCTCAATAGGATTTTTTTTTTTTTTTTTTTTTTGCAGTAAGATACTGAATCAAGAGTGATGAAAATGAACATCCTGGTTTCTTTGTAGGACGAAAGCGCCCTTCCCTGTCAAGGACGCTGAGCTGGAGGTTTCTGTAGCTGCCCTTTTTCAGTCTGGATGGCTGCTGAATTTGATCAGATGTCTTTATGTGTTCACTGATAGGATCACGGGCTGTTTCTTATGTAGACTGTCACAATGGACTCTTTCATAAACCGGTTTTCAAATATGGAACCAGCCTTGCACTCCCATGATAAACCCCACTTAGTCATTGTGTTTCATGGTTTTTATGTCTTGCCGGCTGTGTTTGTGGCCAGCAGCTGGAGGACAGGGAGAGGTAAATAAAGAGAGCAGAGCGACGTGCATTTGCCTCACGTTCTTGGGACCATGGCTTTTTTGCTTAGAGAAGAGGACGCCCCACCCTTAGGGAGTTAGGCACCGGCCGGCGGCTGCAGGGTTACCTGGAGGCCAGGGCAGGACCACAGGAAAAAAGAAACAAAACCTGGGGGACTTCCCCTGCTCTGACCCAAGGGGGCCCCTTTCCTCTTCCTTGGAACGAAAATAGAGGGCTTCTCCCCGGGCTTCTCTGCACTCGCTGCCTGTGAGCCCGGGCTGGGCAGTCCTGGGGTGGAAAACTTAGGGGAAACTCCCTGCTGGTTGACTGGTACTTCGAGTTCTGGTTTACTTCCCCAGTCTGCCTGCTGCTCTTAATTTTCCAGGGATCAGGCGTATAGATGTTTTCGTACAATGCCTTGCTTATGGCATGCTCACGTTCACTATTCAGTGAAAAATATTACTTTTCTGCCCTGGCTGGTATAGCTCAGTGGATTGAGCGTGGGCTGGGAACCAGAGGGTCCTGGTTCGATTCCCAGTCAGGGCACATGCCTGGGTTGCGGGCCAGGTCCCCGTGAGGGCCATGTGAGAGGCAACCACACATTGATGTTTCTCTCCCTGTCCCCCTTCCCTTCCCCTCTCTCTAAAAATAAATCAAATCTTAAAAAAAAAAATATATATATATATATATATATATAAATATATATATATATATTACTTTTCTAACTCTGCGGCTTTGCCAGATGTCAAGTGTGATTTAATGAGCATCTCCAACCTCTCGTCGTATACACACAACTACACAGAAAGCTCAGAAGTGAGTTCGATTGTGTTGACTTTCTCCTGTTAAACGGCAGAACCCTGACGGAGTGCTCTGGGTCACAGGATCCCAAGGAGCTTCGGAGGAGCCCCCCGAGTGGACATGCCCAGGGGGAGAGGAGCGATCAGCGGCTGCGTCACGCTTTGAGACTAGGTGCGCTTGCATCTGAGCATGCGCGTGCTGCCTAGCGCGCGGTTTCCGAGGGTTCCTTCCACGTTTGTGCTGTTTCCTCTTCTCTCTGTCTGCACGATGCCCGGCTCGTGGTACTCTGTTCTTTACGGACACCCTTCTCCTTTCCTGCCACAGAAAACCCAGCTGAGTTGCAGCCTAAGAATACTCTTGGGGGTCAACGGAATGAGTCCATGTTTCTTCTCAGGTTCGTAAAACAACAGAGTGGGGAGGGGTCCACGGGTGGGAGACAAAAATAAGTCATCTTTATTTATTTATTTTTTTATTTTTAACTTTTAAAAAAGATTTTATTTATTTATTTTTAGAGAGAGGAGAAGGGAGGGAGAAAGAGCAATGTATGGTTGCCTCTCACATGGCCCTCACTGGGAACCTGGCCCGCAACCCAGGCATGTGTCCCGACTGGGAATCGAACCGGGACCCTCTGGTTCCCAGCCCGCGCTCAATCCACTGAGCTACACCAGCCGGGCTAAATCATCTTTTTTTAAAACTCAGGTTTTTAAAAAAAACTTTGCACGCTCTCTGTCAGGCCTGGCATGCTAAGTATTTGTTTAATGAACGCATAAGCAGGTAAGTAAGTGGAAGAGAGGCAAGAATGCTGACATTTGGGGATTTGAAGGAATTCACTACAGAAGATTGTAGTGAGCTGAGTGAATTTTTTAAAATGCGGAAAGCTCAGAACTGGAGACCCAGGCACAATGGAGTGGCCCGTCGGGGTGAGCAGTCGTCGGTGAGTGCAGGAGGGGTCACTAAAAACAGGTGCAGGTTTTACACAACTCGGTACTCGGTGCCAAGATAACTTTCCATAGCAAACACTTTCTGAAATAAAATTGGAAATGTTTGTCTTTTTTTGTAGACTATCTGATCTGTTATGTTAATCCTGCTTATACCAGCAGACGTTTAAAAAATAATGAAATCCATGTTTTAAGGTTTTTAGTAAAAACAGAAAATACCGACTAGAGCATCGATGCTGTAAACAAAGGAGACAATAAATTAGCCAGGAGATTTCAAAACAGTTATAAAAATAGTAGTGTCGTGTGAACACGAAGTTTAAATGTTTTTGTATATAATGGGATCACATGGAATTATCATATTCTCCCGTTTTTCATGGGATGTGTTTTTATTTTTCCCAGACTATATATAGTAAACGGAGGATGAAGTTCAAACCTGACTAATGGTCGCTGGTCTGTACTTTTCAGTTCTCGTCCTACTCCAAGAACCAGCGCCGCAGTGGGGTTAAGTCCTGGTGAGGACGCCACGCAGAGCTCACCTCAGAGGGCTTCTCCTTTGACCAAGGTGAACAGAGATGAAATTGTTTTTACATGAGTATAGAGATTCAGAAGAATAATGGCAAATCGATCCCTGAACTGTGTTTGTGAATGCAAAGTTTATAATTACGTCATTTCCTAGATTTTCATTGGTTTTTCTAGCAAGTACACTTAAGAGAGGGGTGCTTTATGGTTGCTTTTTTTCAACAACAGCTCTACTGAGACATAATTGACATACCATGTAATTCACCCGTTTAAAGTATTCAGTCCAGGGGCTCTCGGCATATTCCCAGGGTTCTGCAGCCGTCGACTGTCAGTCCCAGGACCCTGCTGCCACCCCCCGCCCCGAGAAGCCCCATGCCTGCCAGCCCCCGCTCTCCTGGTTCCCTTCAGTTTCTGTCCCCTCCCGCCCTCCGATCTGCTTTCTGTCTTTATAGATTTTCCTGTTTTGAATACTTTATATAAATGGAATAATAAATTGTGGTCTTTTGTGACAGGCTTTTTCACTTAACATAGTGTTTTTAAGATTGATCTAAACTGGAGCATGTATGAGTACTTTATTCCTTATTTATTGTCAAATAATATTCTGTTGTACATACCACAGTTTATTTTCCCATTCATCAGTAGTTGGATATTTGGGTTGTTCCCACCTTTTTGGCTATCATGAGTGATGCTGCTGGGAATGTTCGTGTACAGGTCTTTGTGTGGGCGTGTGCTTTAACTTTTCTTTGTATCTGCATGAGGGAGTTGCTGCATCACATGGCCACTCTGTCTAACCTTTTGAAGAATGCCAAACCATTTTCCAAAGCAGCCGTACCGTTCTACATTCTCACCAGCAGTCCCCGAGGGGTCCACTTTTTCCATACTCACTAAGTCTTGTCGTGGTCTGCCTCTGACAAAAATTATGGTAAAACGTACATTACATTTTAACCATTTTCAAATGTGTAGTTCAGCGGCATCCATACTCTGCAGTTAGGGACATTCACACTGTTGTACAACTGTCGCTGCTGTCCTTCTCCAGAACCTTTTCATCGTCCCAAACCGAAAGTCTGTGCCCCAAAATTACACCCTGTTCTCCCTTCTCCCAGCACTGCTGACCACTTCTCCTTTTTGCTTCTGTGAATTTTCCTAGTAACCTCACATAAGTGGAATCATGCAGTATTGTCCTGTGACGTCCGGCTTATTTCATGTAGCGTGATGTCTTCAAGGTCTGTCAGGTTGTCGGATGTATCAGAACTCCGTTCCCCTTTAAGGCTGAGTAATGCTCCCTTGTGTGTATCTCCCAGTTTCTTCATCCATCCTTTGAGGGACACTTGGGTTGTTTCAACCTTTTGGCTGTTGTGAGTAATGCTTCCTCATCTCTTTTTGATTGCAGCCGTCCCAGTGGGTGTGAAATTGTCACTGTAGTATTGATCTTCACGTCTCTGGTGGCTAATGGTGTTGAGACCTTTTCCTGTGCTTATTGGCCATTTATTTGTCTTTGGAAAAACATCTACCCTTTGCCCATTTACTGAGTTGTAGGAATTCTTTACGTATTCTAGATACATGATTTGTAAACATTCCCTCCCATCCTGTGGGTGTCTTTTCACCTTCTCAATGGTATTCTTGGGAGCACAGCAGTTTTTCATTTTGATGCAGATCAAATTACTTGTGTGTGTGTGTGTTGCTGTTGGTGTCATAGATGAGAAACCACTGTTTGCTCCAAGGTCATGGAGATTTACATTTGGGCCTTTAATCCATTTTGAGTTAATTTTTACAGATGGCCTTACGTAGGGGGTCCAGCTTCATTGTTTTTCATGAGAACATCCAGTTGTCTCAGCACCATTTGTTGAGAAGATTGTTTTTTCCCCCTTTAATTGTCTTGGCATTTTTGTCAAGTATCAATTGACTATAAATGTGAAGGTGTAATTCTGGACTCAGTTCTGTTCTGTTGATCTCTGTGTCTTCTCATGCTGATAGAGCACTGTGCAGATCCTGGCAGCTTTTTCGTAAGTTCTGAGATTAGAAAGTATGATCCTCCCAACTTTGTTCTTTTTTAAGTTTGTTTTGGCTTTTCTGGAACTCTCGTGTTTCCGTAGGAATCTCAGGATCAGTGTGTCGGTGTTCAGGAAGAAGCCAGAGATTGTGATAGCAATTGCATTGAACCTGTAGGTCAGTTTGGGGAGTATGTAGTTTTCTTCCACAAACATGGAATGCGTTTGGACCATGCGAAAGTTATTTCTTTATTGACTTGAAATATAGGTGAGTTATAATAAAATCCCCCTCTGCTAATGGTGGTTTGGTTACATACGAGGTAGAAAATCAGTGTAAAAGTAAAAAGTTCATTCTGAAATGTGATAGATGTTGCCATTCTGTCCTTGTAGAGGAGTGTCCGTAATCATTTTACTGAGAAATTTAACCAGGAGTGATATAAGTACTAAGGAAATTTGTTTTATAATTTTTCAGTGATTCTTTTTTATTCAGTCATGAAAATTTATATAATAATTATAGAAAACATATATAAAAGTATATAAAAATGTGGAAGAGGACAAAGAAATTAAAAAGCTGCTTACAATTTAATTACCCAGAGTAATCACTGATTACATTTTGATAGTTCTACTTTTGGTTCTGTACATATGTTCATTTTCAAACAAGGGAACATCATTTTATAATTTAATTTTTTCACTTTGTATATGAGATCTCATTGTAATTTTTGATCATTTAATATGTTCTTGAACATGTTTATTTTTTGCTATTGCGAATGGAATACTACATTTTATAACTTGTTATTTATGCATACACTCACCTACAGGAAATTAATTTTTGCATATAAATTTTCTAATTGGTTTAAATAATTATGTTTTTTATTGTTAACACTATTGTAGATGTTCACTAATCCTTATATTCTACTAATTTTTACTTAATTCATTTTGGGTTGTTTTCAAGTCTTTTTGTCTTGAAAGTCCATGTTCTTAAATGTAAAAAAATTTTTTTACAAAGTTTCTCCTTATTTACCTTTTTCTTTTTTAATATGTCTGTCTTCTAAGTTGCAGAGGGGTGGTTGGTTTCCGGTAACTTTATAAAGAATTTATTTACTATTTTTTATTGCTTATTCTCTTACAGTTGTCCCAATTCGTCCCCCTCCACTGAGCCCACGCCTCCCTCCCTCAGTCAGTCCCCACTGTGTGGTTCGTGTCTGTGGGTCATTCATGCCTGTTCTTCGACTAGTCCGTTCCCCTTCTTTCCACCGTTATCCATGGCCCTGCCTCAGTTTTGAATAATTTCCTTTCCTCATGTTTCACTTCATTGGTTTTTCTGTTTTATTCAGTTTGCTGGTCAGCATTTCAATGGAAATTCTTAATGCATAAACCCTCTTTTTTGTCTGATGTGAAACACTAAGACATAGCGCTAGGAATAACAGTTCTGTTTAAATAGAGAACGAAGAAACAGCTCAGAGGAATAACTGATGGGAAACATCTAGTTATTCACTTTAATTATGTATTAACTCTACTTTAACTAGTTTTTATAAAGATAACAGTGTTTCTTAGGTAATAGGTCAGTACTTTAGCCTGACATTTTTTTATGCTGTAATTTTAACTTTATAGTGAATATTCTGTAAAGCAGAATTAAATTGGTTAGTGTTCAGTGGATGAAAGATTAAAAATCATGCTGGTAATTGCAAAACTAATTTGCTTCATCACAGTGTAGATCATCAGACTACGGAAGATCTGTTTTCCATTCCTGACCTCATCCGGTAACAGGAGCAGTTTGGTTACTTTCTCTGGTCTCTTTTTGTTTTTCATCTGTAAGAAGGGAAATAATGGTACATAACGATTTAGGGTTTTTGTGAAGATGGAATGAAACTATCTGTAAGTGTTCTGAGGAGCCACTGAGGCCCGTCAATGAGATGACCTTTGCCAGTGGGGACTTTCTTCCGCACCCTGTTAGTTCAGCTCTGAAAGCTCGTTGTTAGCCCCAGAAACGAAGCCTGATTTTCGTTCTTGTTTCAGACCGCCAGTGGACGCCTGAGTCAGCAGGACATGGAGTCCCAGATGAGAGGGCTCATCTACACAGACTCCGACCTCGTCGTCACCCCGATCATTGACAATCCGAAGGTGCGGCCCTGCCCGCTGAGGGCTGAGTTGTAGATTTCACTGGGGACTGACACCCGGGTCATATTTTCATTTCTGCTCCTCCCGTCCGCCTTGATTTCATTCATGCCACATGTCTACATGTCTCCCTTCCTTGTTGAGTTTTCTTCCTCCCGTGGGCCGGCTCTGTCTCCCATCAGTCCAATGGGCCACGGAGTGGCTGCTGACTCTTAGACCTCAGACCATGGTCCTCGCTGCCTTCGTTTCTCAGTACGCATTTAACGGATTACTCCAAATATTCTAGTTGATGATGCGTCACAAAGGCAGAGGGCAGTCAGCCCCACTCTCCAGGCTTGGTTGGGTGGGCAGAGCACACAGAGGCCATGCCCTCTCCCCGGTGGTCAGGACTCAGGGCTGAGGGCGGCAGACGCTGCGGGCGTGGGGGCCGGTGCTTCACAGCACACTTGTACTCCAGTGCGGTCTCTTGCTTCCTGCCTTTTGGAATGTGACACTCTATCACCAGGGGATGAGTGTTAATTCCTCAGTCTCTGTGTTCTGTGGATGTTCAGTCTCCAACACACACCGTTTCTTCTGCATTTTAATTTGTTCCAATGTCTTTTTTCTGTATTAATTTATGATGGTTTCCTCTCATCTCATTGGGGAACACCGTAGTTTAGAATAGATGGGTTCTTGGATGCATGTTTATTTGCTAGAAAGGCAATATTTAGTATAGATTACCCAGCTATTTTTCATAATAGAGCTACTTCTTTTTGTGAGTTTAGATGTCTGGCAGGGTAACTGTATATTATGCCAAATTTAATGTGTAATGGGGCATTTTCCCTGTGGGCCTCCTGGAACAATTTGTGATTTTTTGTTTTTTTGTTTTTACCATATTCTCAATTTCTTTATTTTTATCCGATAACCACATTTATTTTTTTCTGGGGAACGTTAGTCAGTAGCTGTGGTTTTTTTTTTTTTTTTTTTTTTTAATTTTAAACTTTTATGTTGAATTGATTTTAGTCTTATAGAATATTCGAGTTCCTATATGCCTTTACCCAGTTTCTCCTCGTATGCACACCCGACAGGACCTCGGTGTGGGGAGCAAAACCAGGGACGTCGTATGATGAGCACAGTGCCGTTAACTCACGCACACACTCAGCCCAGTTGCGCTTTCCACCTGCTCTCCCTTTTCCGTTGCCGGGTCCCACACTTCCCTTATGTCTCCTTACTCTCCCGCAGGCTGTCCTTGTCTCTCACGGCCCTGCGGTACCTTCTCAGTCTTTCCCTGGTCTTCGTGACCATGGCACCTTGCAACGGTCAGGTATTTTGTAGAATGCCCCTTGTTTTGGCGTTGTCTAAGAGTTTCTCCTGATGAGAATGAGGTTATGCATTTCTGGCAAGAATGCTACCAGCAAAGGTTTTAAAAATGCACTGTAGATTTTGGAGAAGTTAGACATAGAAATGATGGTAAAATTTTTAAAAAAAATTATTTATTTTTAGAAAGAGGAGAAGGGAGGGAGAAAGAAGGAGAGAAACATCAATGTGTGATTGCCTCTCACGTGCCCCCCACGGGGTACCTGGCCCACAACCCTGGCATGGGCCCTGACTGGGAATCGAACCGGTGACCCTTTGGTTCCCAGGCCAGCACTCAATCCACTGAGCCACACCAGCCAGGGCATGAGTTTTTTTATTAAAAGTCAAAAGAGGAAGTATTCCAGCTGTTTCAAACTCATGGATCCGATGACGTGTTTTCTTTACTTTCCCCCAAAAAATAGAAAAAAGAAAAAAGAAAAAAAGCATGTACTTTCCTGTTCAGGCTGTCACAGTGTCCTGGGATGGTGGCTTCTTGAATTCAGCTGTCAGGTCCTAACCAGGCACCTGCTGCCCCTTCCACGGACCCTGTCCTAACCGCATCGGCCTGAAGCGCTTGCTGCATTCTCTGATATTCAGAAACACTTCTCTCATGAAGTTGTTGCCTGTAATTATGTCCTGCCTGTTCTGCATTGTTGCTGACGTGTTTTCGTTGTTGTTTGACGGATGTTTGCCGTATTAACCTCAGTGTCAGTGTCAGCTCTCCGACGACAATGTCTCTCTCTCAACACCTAGCGCGGCCCCTTCCTCTGGCAGGTGCTCAATACGTGTTTTGTTGAGTGACTCAATTTCTTACCTTGAGGTAAGTTAGCTTACAAATAAGCCAAGATAGGCTAACTCTTTTATGAGCCTTTATTTTCTTGCAAATCAGTTGAAATAGTTTTATCTTTATACATTATCCCTATTTGTAGGTTTTAGCCTGAAAGGGCACTATTCGTGACAAAATTTACAGCCTTTTTTTCGGTCCTCATTGATTTATAATCTGACATAGATGCTGCAGGAGCCAGGTCAGTAATGTCTGTCTCAAAAGGTTTTTTGTTTTTTTTAAACCACAGATAATGAAACCACCACCAATTAAGTTTGATCCCAAAATACTGCATCTACCAGCACACTCAGGTAGGATCACAAAGGCTTTATGGAGCACGCAGACACTATGCAGACAGAAATTTGATAGCAGATGAATATTTTTTTCATAAACAGCTAAATTTCTGTTTTCTTGCCAACGGGCTGCTCTCTTGGCAGCGTTTTGTAAGTTACAAGCAACCTGTAGTCCGTTTGTGCCTGCCTTTGACCTGACGGGCCGGGCCTGGCTGCCCGGTACTCTTGTGGGTGGGGGAGTTCCTGTAAAGCTGGGTGAGTTTTCCTGTCGGTGGAGGGGCCCTTCTCCTGCCCTTCCCCTTGTAGAGCGCCTTGGCTTCCCAGCATTTTTGGTGCGGTTGTGGGTGTGGAGGGTTGGGAACTGCAGTGAAGAATGGAGATTCTACTCGAGGACGCCAGGGCAGTTGAGAATGGGGCCAGACAGCTCACTTTCCTGGGAATGGGCTGGGAACGGAGATCCACTGAGGAAGAGAGTTACGTTCCCTTTCGCCTCACGGGAAGTCTGAGTTCGGGGCAACATCAGAATTTTTTTATGCCTTTTGATGTATTTTGTTTTTTTAAATTTATTTTAATCAGAGGGGAAGGGAGGGAGAGGGAGAGAAACATCAATGTGTGGTTGCCTCTCACACGCCCCCTACTGGGGACCTAACCTGGCCTGCAACCCAGGCATGTGCCCTGACTGGGAATCGAACCTGCGACCCTTTGGTTCACAGCCTGTGCTCAATCCACTGAGCTGTGCCAACCAGGTGATGTATTTTAGCCGTGCTAACTCTGGATGGCGTCTCTTTTCCCGGTTTTTGCCTTTGATTTGCGTAGGGATTGGAGGGAGGACTCCCGGTGATGTCAGCTGTTGTACTGACCAGCTTCTGCTCGGGAGAAATTTCAATGGAACCTTTTAACCACCGTAAAACGATGGGCTTTTCTACTATTTTAAGGCTACATTGCTATGTACACAGACTCTTGTTTTTTCATAATACACTTTTGTAACTTCACATTTTGTTATATTCTCAGTGGCAGGATAAATCTCCGTTAGGCATCTGCTTTTTTTTGAAAGCATAGTTTCCCATGGACCTAGTTAAAGAAGTCTCCACAGGAAGAGAAAGAAATGAGTATGGAAGAGGAAATAAAAACAGTGTCAGCTGTGCAGAGTTTTGGGTTTTGACATTGGGAAGTCCTGATTTCCTCCGTATTCAGCGACTGAAGTTCCACATTCCATTTCACCTCTCTTGTGACAGTTTCGAGAGTCCTATTTCACAAGAGCCACTTTTGATACGTTCTTTTCTCCTCAGTGGAGAAGCTGGCCCTGCTCAAAGACCAGGACTGGAACGACTTCCTGCAGCAGGCGTGCGCCCAGATCGACTCCACCGAGAGGACCGCAGGGGCCGCCCGGGTCAAGCTGAACCTCCTTTGTTACCTGTGCGTGGTGGCTGGTCAGAGGGAGGTGGCCAGCAGGCTCCTGCACTCCCCGCTGGTGGGTAGTCGAGTTGCGACATAAAGATCCTGTTTACGGTCCTTGCGGCATGACTTCTGCGTGTAACTTACGTATTTCTATAGCGATTAAAGCAAGTGCTAAATTACCAACTTAATTTAATTACAGGGAACAAGTGATTTAGCGAGATTATAGGTTTGTCAAAATTATCCTCTGTTTAACCCTCAGGTCTGAAAGCAGTTGAGTAGACAGTGATTTTGGACTTCTTTTGTTACTACTTTGGCTTGCATTTTATGTTAACTTGTTACAATTGTATGATATTGTCCACATCTGAAATCATAAGACAGACCTGTTCATCAGTGCCTGGAACGAGCTGCCCGTGTGGAAGCGAGGTTCCTTGATCAGGTCACCTGGTGAATGCCAGGGTTTCTGACATGACGCGGAGGGGAGACACTGAGTCCCCAAGACTGTTCCCTCCACTGGGAATGTTACTTCTCGGACTGGCGTGGCTCATCCGTGAGGCCGTGGGAGTCTGCAGAGCTTTCGAAGTCATTCCCAGAAGGCGGTCTGGCATGTGGTCCACGTGGGGCCTCCTCTGGGAACTGAAAATTGAAGTCGTTTGCTTTCAGGACAGTTTTGAGGTTACTTTTTTGGTGCTTGGAGAGTGTTTATGGGGTGAGAGGCGGGGCACATGTAGGGACTATAACTGGGTATGAGAAGCTGAAAGTAGTGTTTGTAGTTTCTGTTCTTATTCATGTCCTCCGTGCTTTTGCGTTTTTGTGAATAATCACCTTCTTAGCGCAGTGCCCCAATTTCATTTGTGCTCAGGTGCGATTTTTTAACTTTGCGGTCACTTTGGGTGGTTTTGTGAATGAAACGTGTGTCTTCATTTCTTTCGTCCTAGTTCCACCTGTTAATCCAGCATTTGCGAATAGCTCCAAACTGGGATATGTAAGTAGCATTCATATTTTAATCATTTATTCTTCCTTATGCTAGTTAGTAGTTAGAACAAACATGTTTGTCCAAGGCACATAACTACTTAATCATGAAATCTTCTCAAGTAACCATGACTCTGAATTTTAGGCAGTTTCTATAGGCTTTTCAACAGTAAATGTAAAACGATTTCAAAATAGTCCTTATCCTAATGTTGAGAATGTAATTCCACGATTGTATAAAGCATGTCTGGAAAGTTTATGAACTGTTACTCTTTTGAGTATTTTTTTAAAAGATTTATTTCTTTATTTATTTATAGACAGAAGGGAAGGGAGGGAGAAAGAGAGGGAGAGAAACATCAATGTGTGGTTGCCTCTCACGTGGCCCCCACTGGGGACCTGGCATGCAACCCAGGCATGTAGGGCACTGGTAATTGAACTGGTGAACCCCTGCTTTGCAGCCTGCGCTCAATCTACTGAGCTACACCAGCCAGGGCTCTTTTGAGTATTCTTTATCGAGTACTTTATTCTCGATCCTGTGCTTTAATGTAGTTGCGCTTCCTAAGGAGTTTTCCCTTGCCCTGGTAACTTTGGTTCGTGTGGTGCCTACCTTCCTTATGACGTTATTTAAAGTCAAGTGGGATCACCATCTGTCAGCTCTTGATGGGAAGACGCGGACTTGCTTCCGGGGACAGCGGGCCCTGGCGAGCAGCACGTTGGACGGAGTGTCAGAAGGCTCTGGGCTCTGGCTGCCAACGCGACTTGGCCCGTTGGTGGCCTCTTCTCCAGGCTCAGCCCCCAGGGAGACCTTTGTGGGACAGCGAACTCGCACAGACTTGGGATTCAGACGGACCTGGGTGCGGATCACAGATCTGCCCCCCTTCCCCCCACCGCCACCAGATACGTTTGCTTTAACTGCTGAGCCTCAGTTTCCTTGTCCGCAAAACAGGGAGAGTGTATCTACTTTGTAGATCTTTGGTAATCATGACACTTTGGATGAGATCAGTATATGAAATAGTTTGCAGTGTGCCAGGGTCTTAGTGGCTGCTTAGTACACAGGGTGTGGAGGCTGTAGTTATCATCCTCAAGCCTGCTCGTCTCGTGTGAGTGTTAGGAGCAGCCCACGGGACGTGAAGTGAGGGGCTTTGCGACATGTGGTTGTGGGAGGACAGCAGTTAGTCTCGCAGGCGGCAGAGCCTGGGAAGGCCACAGCGGTCGCAGGATGCTTCTTTTGGATAATTATTCGTATGCATTTTCTTATGTCACTCTCCCAAGGTAAAATCTGGCATTACATAATAGGATTTTCAGGTAATTTCTGAGCATGTAAAATGTTGAGAAGATTCATGGCATGCTCATTAAAAAGAAGCCAACAAGATCTAACACTTCAGCTAAAACTTAAATTATGTCCTTGAATGGGGTGCCCCCTGCTGACTTTTTAAAAATAGACTTTCTTAATCCTTTGCGAGGACTGTTTTGAAACTGTTTTTTTTTCTTCTATTTTTTTTTTTTAAATTGAAGTTTAATTGTAAAACACTTAATCTGAGGAAAAGGGAGACTAGTCCTCTGCATAAAGGCTTCTTTTCGTCTCTCTCTCTCTCCGTTCAAATACCACTTCATCCAGGGGCCTCCTCCGGGCCGTCCTGCCAGCCCGGGCGTCCGCCGAGGGCCCTTCATTTAGCTGGGGGTCACCGTGGAGGTCAGTCTCCGTGTTCTTGGCCGTGTTCAATATGCAGAAAAGCAAAATAGAATAACATATAATTTTATAAGTTTCTCTCCCCTTATAACATGTTAAGTACTTTTAAAGTCATGAATTGTTGGTCTAAGATTCTTTTTAAGGGTATGGCTTTTTTTAAATGTGCTATGAGTGTCTGACAATTTGTTTATGCTCTTCTCTATTTTGGGTTAGTAATATTGCCAGCAGTATAATGATGAACATCTTTGTGCCTGTGTGTTTTCTTTCCCCTCTTAGGGCAGATTTATACAATTAGAGTGGGTGGCTAGAAGGCGATACGTATTTTTGTTAAATTGCTAAATGCGCTTTAGAAGGTTTGTATCACCATCCTCCCCAACGTGTACAAAATGCCCTTTTCCTAGAACTGGCAGCGGCGGATAGTTGTCAGATTTTGCGATCTCCGTCAGTCAGCTTCACCGAGGCCCAACTTGCATATAATTATGCATCTGCATTTTATCAATTGTGGTTAAGGGTACATAGTATACATTTCACTGCTTTAGCCATTTGACACGTGCAGGTCAGTGTCACTAAGTATATTCACGGTGTTATGCATCTGTCACCACTGCCCGTCTCCAGAACTTCTGCCTCACCCCAACAGCAGCTTTTGCCCATGAACCAGCAATGCCCCTTCCCCCGCCTGCAGTCCCGGTAACTGCTATTCGACATTTTGTCTCTCTGAATTTGCCTCTTCTAGGCACCTGATGTCAATGGGATCCTACAGTATTTGTCCTACTGTGTCTGGCTTATTCATTGAACTTAATATTTTCAAAGTGATTTTATGTCGTGGCATGTATCAGAATTTCATTTCTTTTTAAGGCTGAATACTCTTCCCTGTATATAAATGCAACATTTTGTTTGTCTCTTCATCTGTTGATGACTGCTGGGGTTGCGTCTACCGTTTGGCTGTGGTTAACGCCGCTCCAAACGATGGCTCACAAGCCTCTGTGCGAGTCCCCGCGTTCAGGTCTTTGAGGGTACACCTCGGAGGGGGGTTGCCGGATCGCACAGTGGCCCTTGGTCCACCTTCTTGAGGGACCTCGTTTTCCGTAGTGGCTGCAGCAGTTTACGCTTCCACCACCAGTGCACGGGAGTTGCTGTTTTTCCATTTTTCTCCCAGTCCTTGCTTTCTGTTTGCTTTTTTCTTTGACGGTAGCTATCCCGATGGGTGGGAAGTGATGTCTCCCGGGTTGATGTGCACTTCACTGCGACTAGTAATGCTGAGCATCTAGACGATCGGCCATTTGTGTATCTTCTTTGAGGAACTGTCCAAGTCCTTTGCCCATTTTTTCTAATTGGGGTGTTTTTTTAATTGTGTTGATTTGTTGCTGTGCTTTGTATGTCCTGGATATAAACCCCTCATGAGATAAATGATTTACATGTATTTTCTCTCATCCTGTGGGTTGCCTTTTCACTATGTGGATAGTGTCCTTTTATGCATAAAAGTTTTAAATTTGTAACCTGTACCTTTTGGTTGAATGTCCTACCAATTGTTTACCAGGTCACACCTAGGACTTCTTTAATCTGCATGCTAAGAGATTTGAATGGCCGACTGAAGAAGGGTTGAAATCCATGAGAGTTATCTCTGCGTGTTAGAGTTCTGACGATGCCACCACCTCCCTGTGGTCCCTCCGGGGGGGGGGGGCGGTGCGGGGGGGCAGACTGCATGGTTGTTTTCGGAGCCTGGGAAGTGGAGGCTCCCTGGCTGATTATTCCAGAGGACACACAAGTCTCACTACATAAGGGTGTGTTCTCATCAGCTCATGCACTGCCCCGTTCTTTTTCAAATTAAAAAAAAGTTTCTCACCCAAATGAATTTTCTACACGCAATAAACTTTTTCAAGTCACCTGAAGTGATATTTAATACTTGATCAACTTTATTTTCTGCTGGATAGTGAAACACCTCACTAAAACTAGTATTTACTAGTATCTGTTAAAATAGAACAATATTGGTAAGACTCATGGTTATAAAACTTGGTATTAAAGTGAATATATGCATATAAACATACAGGGTAGGGCAAAAGGTAGGTTTACAGTTGAGAGTGAGCAAAACAGTTTATTCTTATATTCTTATTGTTGTATAATTTTTGATTCGAACAGCTGTAAGCCTTCTTTTTCCCTGAACTGTGTACATTTCATACTCCTGATATTATTTACTACTTATACGTAAAATCACTGGTCTGCTAATAAGTGGAACAGAGACCTTTAGCCAAATACCTCTGTACTCAGAAACGAAAGGGCTAATTACTATGCCCTTCTCCCAACCTAAGGCCGTTTGAAAATGTTTTCCATGTTACAGTTAAAGCACAGCTCACTAGGTTTTGTCGCTTGTACAGATGGGACTGCGGGGGGCATTGCCGTCCGGGTCTCTGGGTCCAGGCGTTTCTCTGCGCTGTGGCGGCGGGGGGAAGGCAGGAGTGGGGGGAGTACGTGCTCGCTCTGTCTCATTCCAGTTCTGCCTCACGTTCATGGTCACAATCACTCAGTGTCACTATCCCGGGGGTTGCTCTCCTCAGTCCCTGACTCCCGTTCAAAGACTATTTCTTCTCCGTTTGCAGACGGGCCAAGGTCGCTCGAGTGATTGGCTTATTGGCCTCACACACGGCTGAACTTCAAGAAAATGCACCTGTTATTGAGGTAATTTCTTGCATTACTGAAATGTTATGAGTGACAGAAAGATCGTTCTTCCTTCTGTAATTTAGAACATGCAGGCTTCAGTGACCTTCGCGGAGTTCTCTGTGGAATTGCGCCGGTCGTTATAACACGGTCGCCTCTGCAGACATTTCGGCTCCCGCGCAGCTGAACACAGCTTCACTTTGTGGTTAGAGGTGGCGTGGCAGAGGTGCAGGTCCCGGGTCTGCTCCTCGTTTCACTTACGTTTGGACAGGCCCGTTCTGTGAGGGAGTGGTGTCTGTAGGGAGAGGTCACGGGAGGTCAGGAGATGAGGGTGGCTGTGGCACAGAGCCCGGGGAAGACAGGCCCTTGGCCGTGGCTGCAGCTGAGCGGCTGCCCGCACCCCTGTGGGGTCCTTGTGCCGGGGACCCCCTGGGACTGGGACTGCAGACAGTGGGTTCTGCTGCTGCAGGAACTCCTGCGGGTCTGGGCGGAGGGCATCTGCAGTGACCGGGGACCCGTGCGTGTCCCTGGGTGAGGTGCCCAGCTCCCTGTGGCTCTGTGCCTGGGGCCTGACCCCCTCCCCGTCCCCCTCTCCCCCCGCCTCAAGAGCATTTGGCCTGGCAGGTCTCGAACCACACTTGTCCCCATGCTCTTGGGCCAGTGCTTCCCTCCCTGCAGCCTGGGTCCCTCTCCAGGTTTCCCCAACTCCTCTTGCTGTGACTTCATGAGCATAGTGTTCCTGATGCCACCGCCAGTGGGAGGAGGGGCTGGGTGGGAGTTCCTGAGCCTCCATCCCTGCACTGACCCCTGCTGGACGTTTGCTGGTGTTTTATTAATTTGAAATGAAACTTGGGAAAAGTCATACTTATTTCATGAAAAAAAGCACAGTAGTGTATATTTATCTTTCTGGGCAGCTATTCTGAATTAAGCACGCCATATTGTGAACCAGGGCCTGGTGGATAACGAGGAGTTTGCAGAGTAATTGGAAACTGTGCCTGGTGCCCCTGTGCTGCTACCTTTTATTCACTTGGCTGTCACACTTGAAGCAGCCACTAGAGGTCGCCCAAACACTGGAAACAAAGTTCCTGAAGTTCAAGAATTTATCTTTCAACTTCAGGAAGAAGCAGGCTTAGCAGATATATGGTACCATATTTCATCTTTTCCCTGTTTTCTGGTTCTTTTTTTTTTTTTTTGGAGTTTCTGCTGCATGAAACGCAGTTGCACTCCATTGGTGGTTAATGCCATTCGCAATGACTGAGAGCCCAGCCAGCCTCTGCAGAAAAACACAGTCAGCGCCTCGCCCGCGAGGTCAGGGGCATTGAGAACCCAGGGAGGCCCGGCAGCGAACCTGAGCTGCGCGGCTCTTGAGACCAGGTTTCTGTGAAACTCTCAGTTGGGCGTTGGTAGGTCATTTTCCAGTAGATTATTAATAAAATTTCAAGTGTGAGATGCGTCCAATTTTTCCTGTAGGTTTACTATTAGAGGACAATACAAATTGTGGCTGAAGATCCTCTAGATATTTTAAAGGCCCAGAGCCTCATTTTATTATTCATCTTTGTTTCTCACAGTTCCTTGCTGCAAGGAAACAGGTATTTTGGTCCCTCAGTCAATGGTGCAAGGTTTCATAAATGATTAAAGGGATGGTAGGAAAGTATGTCTGTGGGACAAATTTGTTACAAAGAGGCAGAAGAGATGGGGAAGGCTGTTTTACTATCCTTAAGATGGAGTTTAAGCCTCTTTTCATCTTACTCTGTCGTCAGCGGCTACAGGAAAGAGCTGGTCATCGCCGCTTGTACGTATTCACAAGCATTTATTGAATTGTTCTTCATCTTTTCCACAGAAAACTATAGCCTGGTTCTTACTCCGGCTTTTCCTCCTAGATAACACATTTATCACCGAGTAATCACTGTGGTTCGTGTGTGTAATCATTTTTAAGAAATATTCCCGATATTTTGGTACGTATATTTAGTCTCGAGCATGCAGTAGATATATTTTAGGATATGGAATATAGAACCCCAAAATTTGGAACTGGAAAATACTAACAGACATTATAGTTTGACCCCCTTCATTAAATGTTTTTATTATGGAAAATTTCAACATGCGCGCGCGCGCACACACACACACACACACACACACACAGAAGTGGAGTGACTGGAATAATGAGATAGCGCTCATTTCCAGTGGTTTTTAGCACTTTGCCAATCTTGTCTGTCTCCTTATCTCTTGCCATCCCTCCTTCCCCTCGCCTCCCTTTCTCATAAATACTTTGGTATATATATCTAACAGAAAAGAATTAAAAATGTAACCACAATACCATTATCACACCCAACACAATCATCCTGAAAACCATCTCATATCCAGTCAGTGTTCACATTTTCTTTATGGTCTCATCTGTGCCATTCGGTACTTTTTCATTGAGCCAGGATTGAATTAAGGTCCTGTATGGCATTTAAATATGACTCTTATGTCTCTTAATTTCACACATTTCCCTATTATTCTTAGTGCCATTTATTTATTCAAGTCAGACTGTCATTTGTTGGAGTGAAACCTGTAATGTCAGACATTTTATTCTAAACTTCGGGTGCTATTTAACATGGGGTCTGTCACCTGTATTTCGTGAACTGCTAGTTAGGCGTGTAGCCGTCCTTGATTAGGTTCAAGTTCGGTTTTGTGGAGGGAGGGTAGGAATTCTTCATAGCTGGCGCTCTGTATTTCTTATTCCCTCACGGAGAAAGGTGCATAATGTCCGGTTGCCTCACTGTCAGTGATTGTGATTGCTCACTGGTTTCAGGTGTTCTCATCCTGGTCATTATGAACTTTCCCGTCCCTCTCACCTGAGAGTTTCAGCATCCACTGGTGATCATTGCTCAAATGCATTAGTCCCAACTCAGGGTTGCAAAAATGTTACTTTTCTCATTCTACAATGCCTTTCTCATTTCCAGCTGGGAGTTTTCCTTGCAGAAGAACTTTTCCATATCACCCAATTGGTTATCTTAAAATCAGTTTCTTTAGCAAAGGCAGGAAAAACGATTGTTTACTTTTACAGACCAATTTTCGGAATAATGAAATGGTGCCTTAGTAATCTCGATAAGTGTTCAATGAGATTTTTAAAAAGATTAAGATCTTATGGCTTTATATATGCATATTTATGTAGTTTAGTCTTTGGTAGTGAGTCATCCGGTTTTTTTGATGTTTAAGTAGTCCCAGCTCAGTGCAAGGACGCCCGTTCGAATTCGCCCCTCTCCTTCCAACGTGACCCTGGTACTGTCTCTGATGACCCGCTTGCTTTCCGTCAACAAGACTTTGCAGACTCATCTCGCAACAGTCAGCTTTAGTTCTGAAGTCGGTTCTGTAAGCAACCTGGGTCCATTTCCGTTGGAAATGGTGCTTAGAGAACAGTCTTGGTCGGGTGTTCATTGCTACTGGGGCGGCCATTTGTTTTAGAACGTTTCAACAGTTACATATTATTTCTTAAAAAGAAAAATCACAGTTTATTATACTGTTCCTTTAGGTTCAAATTTAAGATTAGAGTTTTTACTGTTTTGATTTAAAATTATTTTTCTTCTCAAAAGCTGACATTTTTGGCCCCTAATGACATTAAGATAATTACTTACTTTCTTTAGCCTATAGTCTAACAACGAAACCAATATTATTACTAACAGTACAACCAGCAAGTACAGTTTAAGGTATTTGTGTGCCTCTTTTTAAAAGTGTTTGACCCTTGCGACATGATCCCCTAGGCGACAGGTACAGTCAGAATGCCGAGTTCTCAGCTCAGTTCTGATAATTCTTCACTGTGCCCTCTGCCACCAGTACGACATGTAATTACATACTTTTTCAATTTGCTTTGGATAGTTAAAGACTCCTCTGTGCTTTTGTTTCATTTTAAACGTTCTAATGCTTTTTTATTGAAGAGTTACAAATATACAGAAATGTGTATAAAAGGTAAATGTCATGGTCCGTGACTTGTCACCGAGTGGAAACCCAGGAAAGTGCCTCTGGGTGAAGACAGGCCATGGCCAGCACACTGGGGGCCCTGTGTCCTGTCCCCGTCACTAGTGTCTCTTGTCCCTGTGCTCTGAGGGTGACTGCCACCTGGATTTCACTGTGATGACTTCGCCTGCTTTTACATGGAATCACGTGACATATACAGGGGCCGGCAGAAGGAAAGCCTGCTTGGGTGTGGTTGGTAGGGTAGTAATACGGTTGTGATGATTTATAGTTTGATTTGAACATTTCACCTAAGATGCCATAGGGTGTGCTTGAGCGTGACATTGTCATGTTGCAGAATTGCATGCTTATGATTTCGCAACAATAGATTTTGTAATAGAAGGGGGGCGTTATTTGTGCCGGACGCTGTATTCTTTGCTCTGTAGCTGTATTGCCCTGTCTGTGGAGTTCGTTCTTACTGTCTCAGGTGCCTGTGGTTCATTTTCATGAACTGAATAGGCCGCACCACTGGTGGCGGGCGGTTGGGTTGCTATAAATAGTCCTTGTACACACATTTTTGATGCACTTATGTGAGCTTTCTGTTGGGTAAACCAAGGCATTAGAAATGCCAGGTTACAGGGTACGCACACGTTTAACTTCAGAGAAATATCTAAACTGTGTTTGAAAAAAGCACAGATTTAAAGTCCTTCCAATAATGAAAGAATTTTCAGTGCCCTGAGTTCTCGTTAATACTTGGTTTTGGTATAAAGTCATGTTAAGTAAGTACCTGCCATGTTCCACTGTATTTTTAACATGAATGGGTGTTGAGTTTGGTTATGTGAGGAGCCAGCAACACTCATTCATGTAATTGTTGCCTTCTGTGTAATGTGTGGTATTTGTCATTGCTTTCAAGATGTTCTCTTTAGTTTTGATTTTCTGCGGTCTGAGTGTGAGGTATGTAGCTGTCCTCTTTGTTTGGAGCTTGGCTGAGGGTCAGTAAGACTCTTGGAAATATGAGGTGATGTCTATCATCAGTTTTGGAAAAATTTCAGTGATTATGCCATCAAATATTTCTTCAGCCGCATTCTATATTATGTGTACATTATGTTGCATGTACATATTGTATGTGCTCTTACGTTGTATAATGAAATAGTGTAATGTCGATTTAAGGTGAATTTTGTAACTTACAGATGCTATTGTAATCAGAAGCGTATCCGGTAAAAAATTAAACTAAGCTATAGCTAAACAGTCGATGGAGGAGATAAAATGGAATACTACATTAATACTCAATCCAGAGTAAGTCAGGGTACGGGTAACAACAGGGTGGGGATTGATTGTCGGGGCTGGGAAAGGGGAGAGGGCGGGGCAGGGGAGAGCAAAGGGGAAAACTGGGACAATGTGATAGAACAAGTAAAAAATAAATAAAGAAAGAAGCAACCCACACCCCCAAATAAGTCAGGACAGTAGGAATAAAGGAAGAAAGATCAAATGGGACAAGTACAAAGCAAACAGCAAGACGATAGACTTGAACTTCACCACACTAATGACTACATTAGGTTTCAGTGCCCTAATACTCCTGTCAGAAGGTGAAGATCGTCATACAGATAAAAACGAGAAACTGAGCTAGAGTCAGTTTACATGAGACATAGTTAAATACCAGGGCAGGCTAAAGCACATGGGAGAAGATACACCATGGAGACCGTAATGATAAGAACGTCTGTGTGGCTACATTAGTAACAAAAATGGACATTAAGGGAGTTATTACCAGAGATGAAGACATCATTTATTTTATAATGAAAGTCGTAATTTATTAGGAAGTAGAGTTGACCCTTGAACAACACAGAGGTTGGAGGTGCCAGCCCCCCATGCCGTTGAAGATCCGTGTATAACTTTTGACTCCTCCAAAGCTTCACTACTAATAGCCTTCGTTGATGGGAAGCCTCATCAGTAACATAAACAGTTGATTAGCATATATTAGCATTTGTTAGGTGTATTATATACTGTATTCTTACAATAATGTAAGCTAGAAAAAGGAAAATGTGATGAAAAAAGTCATAAGGGAGAGAAAATGCATTTGCAGCATTCACTGAAAAAGCGCTCCACGTGTGAGTGGCCACACAGTTCAAAACCCTGTGTTGGGTCAGCGGAACTGACCACCCTCACTCTGTACGCCCCAGCTAACGGCACTTTACAGTAGGTGACGGGAAAATGGGCAACGGAAAGGAAGAGTGGGCGACTCCATTATTGTTGTTGGGTGTTTTTTAAACGAGCAGCACACAGTCAGAACATGTGAGGTTTAAATGGCGTGAATGACATCGACTGTCCCTCGTAGAGCGCTAGTGCTCACCGCTGTGCGACACGTCCCTTTCGAACGCACGCCGAGCACTCACTAAAACAGTGTTCCCGTCCCCAAGATGCGTCTTAATCACAGAGGACTGAAGCAAATGGGATTAGGTTAATCAAATAAAATAAAGCAAAATTTGGGATATAGTCTCTGACCACAGTGAAATTAAGTAAGAAATTACAAGAAGAGGACATTTAGAAATCTAGAAAATTTCTTGAAGCTTTAGAAATTAAGCAAAATACTTCTAAGTAACTCAGGTGTCGACGAAGAATCTCCGAGGATTTAGATAGTATTTTAAACTAAGTGGGAGTAAGAAAGGAATAACCCATGGCTGGGGATGCTCAGATTAGGGCAGCAGGTGCGTCAGAATTAACCTGGGAGGTGTGCTGAATTGCAGGTTGTGGGGCCTCACCCCCGATGTGTCCCGTTCGGTGGGTCCGGAGTGGGACACAGTAATTCGCGTGTCTAGTAGCGTTCCCGGGAGGTGTTTTAAGTGCTGCTGGGTCAGAGGCTGTACCTCTGAGAGCTGCTACAGAAGAAGTTAAGGGTGTTTTAAGTTTCAGCTAAGAAACTTGGGAAAGGAGCGCAAATTCAGTGCAGTTAAAATAACGGAAATAATAGAAACGAGAGCCGGAACCTCTGCCCTGGAAGAGTGGCAGCAGGTAAAAGCCGGCGAAGCCATCGTCCGTTCTTAGATGACTTAAAATGGCTACGTCCCGACCCAGACTGACGAGAAGGAACTAAAAGGGAAATAAAAACGACCGCTCACAGGACGAACAGGGAGATGGAAGTGTGAATCTCACATCCGTGCGGAGGCGCTGAGGTGGTGGCTGGAATGACTTCATGCCACCTACTTGTGGCCTTAGTGAAATGGACAAGCGCCCGAACGGGACAGCTTTCTGCAGCTGATCAAAGAAAACAGATGAGCCCCGGCTGGGCTGGCGTAGCTCAGTGGATTGAGCGCGGGCTGGGAACCAAACGGTCCCGGTTCGATTCCCAGTTGGGGCACATGCCTGGGTTGCAGGCCAGGTCCTCATGAGGGCCATGTGAGAGGCAACCATACATTGCTGTTTCTCTCCCTCTTTCTCCCTCCCTTCCCCTCTGTCTAAAAATAAATAAATAAAATCTTAAAAAAAAGAAGACAGATGAATTTGGAGAACCCTGAGTCTGTTAATACATTATTAACCCCCGCGTCCCCCCCCCCCCGGCAAAAAAAACCCCAACCAAACACCACCACCCAGCTTTGGGCTTAGATGGCTTCACTGGTGAATTCAAACCCCACATGTAGGTGTACACACATGTAATGGTGTGTGCATTCATGTATGTTTTGTTTAATTTATATTCACTCGGCATCAGGTTTACCTCGCTTTATGAGAAAGTTCAGCACAGACAGCGGAGCTCGGTGGACGTCTCAGACCGAGGGAAAACTGTAGAAACATGGGGAAGACGTGGACGCGAGAGATGAGACTGGGTGGTACAGGGCGCTCCATTTGGGGAATTTAGCGTCTCTGAGGTTCCTTAGAGGAGGTTTTCTTGGTTTGTTTTCTTCTTCCTGAGCTTTGAGTATTATCTGCCTTCCCATCTCCCTCCCTCCCTTTCTCCCTCCCTTACCTATCACTATTTAGCTGTCCTTCTAAGAACCTATCTACACCTGAGAGTTGTCGTCATATTCAGGCTGTAAGTCCTTTATCAGATGTATGGCCTACAACATTTTCTCCCAGTCGGTGGCTTGTTTTATGCTCTTCATGGTGCCCTCCAAAAGCAAAGTTCTTAATTTTGGTGAAGTCCGAGGTATCAATTTTTTCTTTTATGGATATGCTTTTTAAAAATTTTTTATTTATTTTCAGAGAGGGGAAGGAAGGGAGAGAGGGAGAGAAACATCAGTGTGTGGTTGTCTCTCATGGGCCCTGAACTGGGGACCTGGCCCACAGCCCAGGCATGTGCCCTGACTGGGAATCAAACCCACAACCTTTTGGTTCGCAGGCCGGCACCCAATCCACCGAGCTACACCAGCCAGGCCTGGATACGCTTTTGATGTCATATTTTAAAAAACAATCTATGTTCAAGGTCACAAAAAGTTTCTCCTTTGATTTTCTTTCTAAAATTCTTATGGTTTTAGACTTTATATTTGGGCCGACGATTCATTTTAAGTTAATTTTGCACAGGTTGTTAGGTATGCATCAGGGTTTATTTGTTTGTTTTCTTGCCTTTAGTCAATGAATATTTAATGAGCACTTTCTTCAAGCCAAGAAGTGGGATAGGCACCGGGGTGATGGTGATGGGCACAGCAGGTGTTGTCTCTGTCCTCCCGAGCTTTATCCCGGACGGAGGAGGGACGGAGGAGCGTGAAAGAGAAAGAGGAAGTAGTGAAGGAGACTGAGAAGGACCAGGGTGACGTGGAAAGAAACTCAGGAGAGTCGCTTTCGTGGAAGGAAAAGAGAACCCTGTGCCACAAAGCAGGAACTTTAAAAAAAAAATTGTTTCCGAGAGTCGGGTTAAGCTGAAAGCCGGTTTCAGTGGGGTTTGGCGAGATGAGTGTTTGTAGTGACTCGTGCTGTGGAAGCCAGATGGGAGTGGTTGTGCAGGAAACCAGAGGTGAGCAGGTGAGTGTGCATCTAGATAAGGCTGTTTGGCACTGAGTGTGAGGCCCATTGAAATGCTAATGAGAAAGATTCCCTCCAGAGGGAGCCAGTGCAGAGAGAGGCTGCGTGGGGCTGGGGGCGGGGTGGGGGGCGGTGCGGCATGCAGTGGGTAGAAGGGCCATTGGCCTTGGATCAGAGAAGGGACACTTCATCTGCTAGGTAGAGGGAGCGGGGAGTCAGATTTGGTGGCGGGAGGGGGAGGGATCTTGTATCGAATGGCCTCTGGTGATGGAGTTCATCAAGGTCACCATCGGAAAAGGGGACTGAGTGCCCTGGGCATTGGAGGCGGAGGAGAAGCTATGAAGCCGTCCTTGCAGAGAATGGGAAGCTGGCTCACTAGGGAAAAAAATAGGGTTTCATAGGAACCGAGTTTGTGATTAAGAATTTAAGGCAAAAGAAACCAATTTGCCTAGTTGTGTGATGGTCTCCAGACGGTGCTCGGGTTTCAGCCAAGGGAGGGGTGGAGTCTGCTGGGCGGAGAGCGAGGCTACGTCCAGACCCTGCACGAGACGGCCCCATGGCTTTGAGTCTTCCACCAGAATCCAGTCTGGGGGGAAGAAGGTGGTAGACTCACCGGCTTGGATGGTCTTGTTGAGTTTAAAAAAAGATTGCAGAAGGGCTTTGAATGAGGGTCTTGAGAAGGTGTGAGTGGAGCTCAGAGGGTGTTTGAATTTGACAGGCACTGGGGATACTGTCGGGGCTCCGTGACTGGGTGAGTGGCTGAGCTGGAGGAGCACGTCAGGGAACTGAGTGGTGGTGGGGTTAAGGGACTGGGTGGTCCAGTTGCCGGGCATGCCCTCCTCACGGACGGCCACTGGACTGATGGGGAGGCCAGGAGTGCAGGTGAAAAGGAAGGTGATGAGCAAGGAGCCAGCGTCCCCAGTGGGCAAGGAGAGGGAGTGGGGGTCAGTGGTCAGGGGCACCGAAGAGGAGGTAGCGTAAGGTGATTTGTGACACCCCGTGTCACTGGGCCTTCGGCAAGACAGTGCATGGGAGTATTTGCAGGAGTGAGGACAGCGTCCTCATCTTGCTTCAGAATGCACTTTGAGTTAGAGTCGCGATTACGTGTTGCTGGGCAGGATGACAGGAAGCACAGAGAGACAGATTTCCCACCAGAATCTCAGAGAAAATGCTCGCGCTCTCCTTTGCATGAGGCGCTACTGACATCGGCGGGTGCATCGCACGGACGAGGTTAGCACCAGTGTCGGGTGTGCTGGCGTGTGGGTCACAGCGCAGGACAAAGCACGCGCCGGGGTGCTGCCCGCGGGAAGGACGCTCAGTAAATCGTCAGCCGTGTTCCTGTGAGTACTTTTCGGTCTCCTTGTTGGTGGCAGTTTGTAGGAACAGTGCTGGAGGCTTTTCTGGGAGAATGACCGCTGTCTGTATGGCCAGGCTTCCCCCTTCCCGTGGTTACGCCACAGCCCCCTCCACCCCCGTTGCCTCGGTGGAGTCTCCCCTGGAGTTCGGTGTTGGGGGGACGGGGCGGGGCTGCCTTTCACGGCAGACACTGTGACCATTTCTGGCTTGTTGGTAGCCCTGAGCCAAGACCGATATTTATAATCCTCCACGTCATCATTTTCCGTGACTTTGCCCTTGTGTCTCCCTGCTCGCCAGACCTCTTTTTCCGTGCATCTGTGGACAGCGTGGGAGAGACGTTTGTTGAAAACGGTGAAATAAGACTTGACTAGCATCCCGGTCTTTGCGTAGAATGAAATGAAACATGTTGGATCTGCTACGTTAAGCCATGATGCTGAAGTGGATGTATTTGGGGAAACGCCATATTTGATTCATTTCTGCATACAAATCAAACATCTCACATCAAAGAATTCTTAAAAGGCATGCTTCCTAATTTTTTATAATGATAGGATTCATTTAATTTCTTACCCGACAGCTCGTAGGACACTTTCTAGCTTCACTGTTTTTTGTCTTGACTAATTTTTATGCTCACTTTACTGAGCTGTGAACGTCCCTTCGCTGTATTTTACAGCAGCAGTTGTGGGGCTTATAGGTGCGAATGTGGAACCTTGGACGCCGAGCAAAGCGTCACATTGAATTTTCTATCAGATGAAAGAAACGCGGAAAGAGAATCCGTGATGGAAGGAATTGCACGGAACACAGCTAATCAGAGCTGACCCCTGAAGCAGAAACGTGCAATGTAAAATGAGCTTCCTTTGTGTTCCTGCCGTTTGGGGAGTGTCGAAGAGACGGCCAGTAAGAAGAGAGCGTGGGTACATAATAGCATCGTGTACAGCAAGCTCAGTGCTGGGGTTCTGTTCCTCGGGCCGTAACTTTTACGGGCTCTGACATCGAAAGGACGCAGTTGTAATAAAGCATGAGGGTAACTTGATTTGTTTAGAAAACATTTATGTGGTGGGCATAATTGTGTTCTGCTCGTAAATAAAAATGTCATTTAACCCATTTTATATATATATATGTATATATATATATACACACACACACACACGTGCATATACACATATATACATATATATACGCATGTACATCTATACACACATATAAAATCCCCACCAGTAGGTGCTTACATTAGATACGGAAACGAGGACCCGCCAGAAGCAGGTGGGAGTCCCTGGCATGCACATCTGGCTTGGAACAGCTTCTCCTTCCATCTTGGCCAGGTCTAGTTTGGGGCTGCCAGAAGGGTGGGAAGAGGGGGGATCTCTGTCCAGCATAGGTGCTGAGAGGCCAGGCTGGGGTACCTTACCGGGGCAAAAAGACACTTGTTGGAACAGCATTATTCTGTTCTTGCCGTTGGGGGTAGATCCCACATGGAGGCCGCTGCAGGCGGCAGGGGCCTGCCTTTGTGCTGCCGCACCCCACCCCCAGCCCCCCCAACCCCCGCCTTCCCCGCAGCCACCTCCACACAGTTGCTGTTGGTGAGCATCGTTGCCTGCCGGGGAGTCAGGAAGCGGATTCAGAGGCTCATCGTCTGATGTCCAGGTGGCACATGAATTCACCGTCCCTGGCAGTTCCAACAGTTTTTTTTCTTTTTTTAAAATATGAGCAACAACCCCCCCACCCCCCCAGAAAACTAATAGTTTGTGAAGGCTTGAAAAGCTGCTATTCAAAGTGAAACCTTATGACTTACTGGTCCAAGTATGCCATGTTAGTGTTCCAATCCCTTCTATTCCGAGGAGGATACTGGTGGACGCTGCCATTTCTAGCTTCGCTTGCTTTCCCAAGCCCTTACGGGAAACTCTGGAAAATGGAGCTTTTCAAAGGGGATTATATAAATCACAGTCCCTAACACACGGCAGACTCACATTGGGGAAATCCAGTGATGGTCTGTGTACAAAGGGCTGATTAACTACAAAGGGTGGACCAGTTCTCCAGGGTTAGTGACGGTGGAGTTGTTCTTACCTCTTGGTCCAAAGAGGAGGGGTGGGGGGTGGTTCCCGGAGCCCAGAAGGAGCTGCAGGAGGGAGGCTGGTTGCAAGGGACAGTACCATGGGCTGTGGCGTTGGCACAGTGCAGGAAGCAGGGATGGCTAATCCGTACCTGGAATAGGCATGTGTTCCCATGAGGACCGCATGTCCCCTCTATGGTCAGAATGTTAAAGGGCAATCAGCCTGCTGCCGGGTGGCCAGCTGGGCCCCCCCAGGAAATGGGGCTCCATCAAGGCCTATATAGGCCCTTGTCCATGGCAGGTGGGGCACTCAGCAGTGGTGGCAGCCAAGTCAGCCCTCGTGAGGGGACGTTGGTCTCATTGAGCCCATGTGCAGCCCCTCTCCCTGCCTTCAGGCTGCATTGCTTGTCCGGGGGCTCCCTGAGCAAGCCCCAGGGTGCCTGGTGAAGGATGTCCACGGGCATCCCTGGGGGTGGTTCTGCTCTTGCGGCTGACTGTTGGCGCCCTCTGGTGGGCATGGATGTGGGTGGGTTATGAACGGTTCTGCTCCCATTTCAAGAGCTCTGTCTGTACCTCTCTCCCCAACACTTTGTTTGGAGTACAGTTTTGTTCCTTCCGAGTTTTTGACCCTCTGGTCTATTAGCTACTGCCTTTGAGTTGGTGTAGATTCACGCCTTAGTCCATCTCTCTGTTTATAGATGGATTGCCTGAAGTTCTGTGTACTTGGAGGTTTCTTTTCACCAGTGTCTTTGTGGGCCACCTTTGAGTGGGGCTGCAGTGAAGTGGCCATCCAGTGGGGCTGCAGCGAGTGGCCGTCCACTTTCTGCTGGTGCCGACGTACCACGCAGATCTCCGTGTGAACCAGGCCTGTGCTTCCTGAACTCCCAAGCAAGCCGTGGGTGTGGCTGGAGGAGGGAGAGGCCGCTGGGCAGGGGAGCAGATGCCGTGGGAGGCTGAGCCACCTCCACGTGGAGTGAGTGCGTTTGCTTGTCTTGGACTTGTGCATTCCATTTCCATTTTAAGATAAAGCGCTGCTGTGTGTAACCAGTGTTTTGGTAACGTCTGACTCATGATGAGCATGTCAGGTCCCGTCGTGTTCCTGGGTCAAGAACTTGTCTCAGCCAGGAGCTGCTTTCCAGGTGGAGAACAGTTGTTGGCAGAGGGCAGGCCAAGGCCGTGTTCCAAAGTCCTAGGGGTCTGTGCTGTGGCTGCAGCTGGCCGCGGCCTTGGTGTAGCATGCCCGTCTGCACAGGCAGTTCCGGCAGCACCAGGCGTCTGGGCTGCTTCCTTCCTGTGCGGCACCTGCACCCAGCACCTGCACGCAGCACGTGCTGCCAGGTCCCCCGGGGCCGGGGAGACAGGGTGGGGGACTGACACAGGTGTGTGGACATTGCTTCTACTTCCAGCCACCGCCCCACCCAGCCACAGAGGTGATACATTTGCTTATTAATATTCTTATAGTTTTCCTTTTTACTACTAGTAGTTCTTCACAGCTTTAAAATAACAAGTGGGAAAGCCGTGCAGGTGGCACCGCAGGGAACTGTTGCCTGCCGAGCGCTCTCCGATGCCATCCAACAGGCACGCAGGTGAGACGCAGGTCGCTGTGGCGGGACCGCGCAGGCTGCAGGATGCGCGGCTGTTTACAAGGCCCCATGCTCCCGAGCAGTGCCTGCTGCCGGCCATTCCGGCAGTTTTATCTCTTCGAGGATCTGCAGCATTGGGTGTTTTTAATTTCCAGCGGCGCTTCCTGATACACACTGCCAGTGGGTTATTAAATGGAGAAATGCTATAAATCCCTGTCGCTGACTTGGTGAAGCAGAAAGCTGGGTATGGGTTTTGAATGTAGTATGAGGTTGATGTAAAAAAAACAAACAAACAAAGCACAAACCTTTTATTTTGAGGTACTTTTAGATTCACATGAGGTGGTAAGAAATAATACAGAGAGAGACTGTGTGCTCTTCATCCCGTTCTCCCCAAAGGTCACGTCTTGGAGACCGATAGGACAGTATGTACGACCACGATATTGGCGTCCAGACAGTGAAGGCACAGTTTCCACACCCCAAGGGTCCCTTCTGTCACCCTTTCAAGCCACGCCCACTTCCTTCTGCACCTTCTTCCCCGTCCCGCACCCCCTGGCAACCACTAGTCCTTTTACCGTTTCTATACTTTTGTCGTTTTGAGAATGTTGTGTAAATGGAATCATATGGCATGCAACCTTCGGGACTGGCTTTTTTCATATTTAGCATAATTCTTTGTAGATGCATCCAGGCTGCCGTACGTATGTCTCAGGAGTTGGCTCCTTTTTGCTGTGTGATTGTGTCCCACAGACAGTGGTGCCGCAGTTCAACCGTTTACCCGTGGAAAGACTTCTGAGTCTTTTCCGGTTTTGACAGGTGTGAATAAAGCTCCTGGACACCCTGATGTCCTGTTGTTGTTTTAATTTTTGGGGGTTGGTGGAAGTTTCCATTTCTCTGGTGTGAGTACTCAGGAGTGCAGTTGAATGGGTCCTAAGATAACTGCACGGTCAGTGGAGTACTTTTTGTTTTTGTTTTTTTTAAAGAAACTGGCACACTCTTTCCCTCACGGCTGTATCATTGTGTAGCTCCACCGGCGATGCGTGAGTGACTGTTTCTCTCCGTCCTCAGCTGCGCTTGGTGGTGTCGCTGTTTTCTGGTTCTGCCATCCTGATAGGCGTGTGGTGATGTCTCCTTGTGGTTCTAACGTGCCTTTCCCGGGTTGGTAATGGCGTTCACGTGCTTAGCTGCCGGCTCTGCACGCTCTGGTGCAGCGTCTCCGTGCTTTTGGCCTCGAGTCTGCTCTTCACCTAGGCCTAGGTTCCGAAGATATTATCCTGTGTGATGTCCCCTCCTTTTATAGTTTGATGCTTTACGTTTAAGTTTGTGATCTGTTCTGAGTACACATTGTGTGTAAAGTGTCAGACTTAGGTCGAGGCTTTGGTTTTGTTTTTCCCTCGGATGGCCAGCCGCTGCAGCACCGCTTGTTGAAAAGACCGACTGGGCTCCACTGGCTCGCTGTTGCACCTTTGCCAGAAAGCGGTGGGTGGGCCACGCTCGTGTGCGCTGCTCCTCCTTTCTCTGCTCTGTTCCTTTGATCAGCGGCTGTCTCCCCGACGGGTCTGCCGTCTTGATTTCTGTAGCGGTATTCATCTTGAAACCAGGTCGAATAATTTCTATCACTTGATTCTTCTTTTCTGAAATTGTTTTGGCTTTTAAAATTCCTTTGCCTTTCCACATACATTTTAGAATAATCTTGACTGTAGTTACACAAAATTCTGTCTGGGATTTCGATAGGGATGTTGTTCAACTGGACCTATCACATTGGGGAAAATTGACATCTTTGCCATGTTGTTTTGTATTTGTGTATGAGATGGTGACTCAGGACGGTGGCTTGGGGAAACAAGGGTTATTGTACTCACCGGTCCTAGAGACAGGCGTGGCAGGCCATGCAGGGCCAAGTGGAAAACCAGCAAGGTGGTCAGGAGGCGGGAGCCCGGGGCCAGGAGAGTGCCTAGATCGTGGCCTTCACTGGGATTTGGGTGGGAGGGGAAGGCAAGGCCCTGCGGGGCAGGTGAACAGCTTAGGATGGGCTGGTTTGAATGATTTGGACCGGTTTTTGAGTTACACGGAGAGTCTTCAGTTGCATGGCAACTGGCCCAGGGGTGACTAAGGCAAAGGGCTGTGTGCCTTGTGGGGCACTAGGGACAGATAGAGGGGCTGGCTTTTTTCATATTTAGCATAATTCTTGAATGATGTTTTTATCAATTTCTGAACCTGTTAGCCTATCAGAAACGTGCTCTTGGGTGGGCCCTTCACCACCTGTAAGACTTGGCTCATTTCAAGAATGGCCGTCTCTCCCAGCCAGAGTGTTTTGTTTTGTTTTTTAACTATATTTTATTGATTATGCTGTTACAGTTATCCCACTCTTCCCCCCCTTCCCTTTAGTTTTGTCCATAGGTCATACACATAAGTCCTTCTGCTTCTGCACTTCCTATACTATTCTTAACCTCCCCCTGTCTGTTGTCTACCTCCCATTTATGCTACTTGTTCTGTGCCCCATTCCCACCCTCTCCCCCTACCACTCCCCTGTTGATATTCCTCCATACCTTATATAACTCCCTTCAACATTTTATACAATAAAGGCTGGGTGGTGATGAACTTCTTGAACTTGACCTTATCTGAGAAGCACTTTATCTGCCCTTCCATTCTAAATGAAAACTGCTGGCTAGAGTATTCTTGGATGTAGGTCCTTGCCTTTCATGACTTGGAATACATCTCTCCAGTCCCTTCTTGCCTGTAAGGTCTCTTTTGAGAAATCAGCTGACAGTCTTATGGGAATTCCTTTGTAGGTAACTGTCCCCTTTTCTCTTGCTGCTTCTAAGATTCTCTCCTTATGTTTAATCTTGGGTAATGTAATTATGATGTGTCTTGGTGTGTTCCTCTTTGGGTCCAACTTCTTTGGGATTCTCTGAGCTTCCTGGACTTCCCGAAAGTCTATTTCCTTCACCAGCTTCGGGAAATTCTCCATCATTATGTGTTCAAATAAGTTTTCAATTCCTTGGATTTCTTCTTCTCCTTCTGGCAGCCCTATGATCTGTATGTTGGGCCGTTTACAGATGTCCTGGAGGTTCCTAAGCCTCTCCTCCGTTTTTTGAATTCTTGTTTCTTCATTCTTTTCTGATTGGATGTTTTTTTCTT
Source organism: Micronycteris hirsuta (assembly GCA_004026765.1). Classification (NCBI taxonomy): domain Eukaryota; kingdom Metazoa; phylum Chordata; class Mammalia; order Chiroptera; family Phyllostomidae; genus Micronycteris; species Micronycteris hirsuta. The sequence continues at coordinate 34,182 of PVJI01017977.1, forward strand.
TCTGCTGGTCCACTCTGTTGATTTGAGTCCCAGTTTCCTTCTTATCCCTATTGGTTCCCTGCAGATCTCTCCTCATTTGTTCAAGCAATTTCGATAATTTTTCGTTGAATTCTGTGAGCATCCTGATTACTAGGGTTTTAAACTGTGCATCTGATAGGTTGGCTATC
>PVJI01017978.1:0-34378 GCA_004026765.1 Micronycteris hirsuta
GGATCATACAGTAGGTGGCCCGTTTTGACTGGCTTCTCTCACTAATTGTGATGCTTTCTAGACGAATCGGCGTTGCGGCATGTGTCAATACCTCATTCCTTTAAATGTCACATAATATTTTATTATTTGGGCATACCCCATTCTGTCTATCCGTTCATCAGTTCATGGGCATTTGGATTGTTTCCACTCTTGGGCTGTCTTGAATAAGGCGTTATGAACACTCTTGTACACATTTTCACTTGACATATGTTTTTGGTTCGCTTCTGTAGATACCTAAGCGTGGAACTCTTGAGTGACAAAGTACCTCTATGTTCGACCCTTTGAGGAACTTCCAAACTCTTTCCCAAAGTTACTGTACCATCTTACGATTCCATCAGAGATCTGATAAGATTCCCGTTTCTTCACCCCCTTGCCAATACGTGCTATCATCCATCTTTTCACATTTCAGACATCTTAGTTAGTGGGTGTGATGTGGTATCTCAATGTGGTTTTGATTTGCATTTTCCTGATGGCTAATGATCTTGAACGTCTTTTCTTGTGCCTGTTGGCCACTCGTATATCTTCTTTTGGGAAATGTTTATTAAAATTCTTTGCCTGTTTTTATTTGGATGCTTGTCTTTTCATGATTCAGTTGTAACTATTTTTTATGTATTGTAGGTAAAAGTCCAGTAGCAGATATATAAGTTACAAATAATTTCTCTCTTTGGATAGTGTTTCTTATACTTCAGGGTGGCCTTTGAAGCACAAAAGTTTTCAATTTTCATTAACTCTCATTTATCTATTTTCTTTTTTATCTTGTTATTTGTGTGTTGTGTTTCAGAAACCGTTACCTATTTCAAGGTCCTGAAGGATCATCTTAAAATTTTCTTTTGTTTTATAGTAGTTCTTTCTTGGATGTTGTTTCTATCATCTATTGGAGTTCTTTTTTCTTGTAGTGTGTGATCACGGTCCAACTTCATTGTTTGCACGTGCATGTCTAGTTGTCTGTGTACCTTTTGTTGAAAATACTATTCTTTTCCTTCTGTATTGTCTTGATATACTTGTCAATAATCAATTGATCTTAAATATGAAGGTTTATTTTTTATTTCAATTTTATTATATTGATACATGTGATACTTTATTTACTCTAATACCACAACAATTTGTTTACTTGTTCTGTAGTAAGTTTCAAAATTAAGAAGTTCAAAACTTCCTCCTTTGCTCTTTTTCAAGATTGTTTTGGCGTTTCTAGGTCCGTTGAATTTTCACAGTAATTTTAGGATCAGCTTTAGTCAATTCTAGTCAAAAAAATCTGCTGGGTTTTTTAAAATAAAGATTGCATTGATACTGTAGATCAGTTTGTGGAATATTATTATCTTCAAAATATAAAGAATCCAGTCAATGAATAAGGAATGCCTTTTCATTTATTTAGGTCTTCTTTAATTTCTTTCAACAATGCTTTCTAGTTTTCAGTATACAAGACTTGCACTCCGTTTGTTAAAATTAGTCCTAAGTATTTTATTCCCTTGCGTACTAATAGAAATAATAGATGTTTAAAATTCTTTTTATATATTACACTTGTATTTTTATACCGATCTTTTATTTTGCAATGTTGCTAAGCTGGATGATTACTTGTAATAGTATTTTTTGGCTTTCTTATTATTTTTTATATATATATAGAGCATATCAACTGTGACTAAAGATAATTTTATTTCTTTCTTTCTAATTTAGAGTTATTTTATTTTTTTCTTGCCTAAATGCTTTAGCTAGAAGCTCTAGTATGATGTTGAACAGAAGTGGTGACAGCAGATATTGTTGTCTTTTTCCTCATCGTAGGGCAACATTTTCCAGTATTCTATAGTTAAGAATTATGGTAGGGGTTCGTGGTATATACCTCTTATTGAGTTGAGAATGTACCTTTGTTTTCATATTTTCTTAATTGTTTTTTTTATCAGGAAATGGTTGTGCATTTGTCAAATGCCTTTTCTATCTCTATTGAAATTTTAATGTTTTTCCTTTTATTCTATCAATATAGCACATTACATTGATTGATTTTTCTATGTTAAAACAAACTTACATATCTGGAAAAAATCTCACTTGGTCTTTGTGTATAATCCTTTTCAGTGTGTTACTGGATTCAGTGTGTATATAATTTGTGGAATACTTTGTGCCTGTACTCACAAGGTACATTGGTCTTAACTTTTTTCATGTGGTGCCTTGTTTAATTTTGAAATTAGATTAAATGCAAGTTTATAAAATTAGTTGATGTGTCCCTTTCTTTTCTATTTGTTGGATAATCTTGTGAAGATTTGATATTGATTCTTTTTTAAATATTTGACATAACTCACCAGTTAAGCCTCTGAACCTGGGCTTTTCTTTGTAGGAATATATTTGTTATTAATTCAATCCCTTTATTTGTTATAAGTCTATTCAGATTTTCTATTTCTTCTTGTTGCACTTTAAGTAGTTTCTTTCTTTCTGGGGATTTTTCCATCTTATCTAGGTTATCTAATTTGTTGGCCTGGGATTGTTCATATTATTCCTCATAATCTTTTTTTTATGGGGAATTCCTGAGGGATACAGGAGCACTTGTACTTTTTTGTAAGGCTGAGTTGGAGTTCATTAGTTATCAAAGCTATAGGAATGATATTCCAGGGGAGGAACATAATTTGCAAAGATTCCCAAGCAATTATTTGGAAAACAATTATTGAGAACTTTGTGTTCTCCAAACACTATGTAAGGTTCTGGGGCTATAGAGGAAATTAACATGGTCTCTACCCAGGTCACCGGTGAATGGATGTGTTCCAGAATGGTCAGGAAAACTTTCACAAACCAGTTCTCATAGCTCAAAAAGGAATGTTTCATAGGGATGCTGAGGAGGAGTCCATCTTGTCATCCAATTAATTCCCCACAGGGGAAGCTAATACCTTGGCAGTCACCATTGTTCCTAGGTCTATAGGTCCAGAAGTGAAATTTTGTTCGTATATCCAGAAACAATTTGACTACAGAAGATTCATACTGATGAAGTATAACAAAATTATACCCAGATGGCATATAAAATTATGAGTGGTACGTTTGCATAAAACTCTTTAAACTTTTACACATAATTAGTGGCTCCCAAGATGGCAGAGGAATGAGGGGAAATTACACTAACCTCCTCCCAGGACTAATCTGGAATTACAACTAAATTGTGGAGAAATCACCCAGAACAAACACCGAACAATAGTGAGAGAGAAGCCTTATAACCTTGGACAGACAGAAGAAACAGCTTCAGCACAGCCTGTTTGGTAAAGAGTGCAGTGGAGACTCAAGAAGGCTGGTCTGGGTACCCATGGATGGCAGTGCTGGAGGGAAATTAGCAGCTGGTTGGATCCCCCTGGAAAGAATGGGGTCTAAATCCTAAGCTGGGACCCCCAGCCTAGAGCACCAGAGCCCCAAAAGTACACAGATAACATCCAGTGGCAAAAAGCTGCAGAATTGCTCTCTGCCAGAGTGGGACGGCTGGAGATACAAAGAACCATTTAAAGGCCAATGCCAAATTTTCATTTGTAGGCGCTTACTTGGGGCTTTGGCAAAGGTAGGGGGCACAGTGGGTTGGAGACACCTCAGGAGAGACTGGGAACAGAAGCTTTGGGGAGAGAGCTGAGAGAGAAGGCACAGGGACCCCAGTGCTGAGTCATCCCCCATAAGGCAGCAGCCATTCTGTTCAGGCAGACCACTCTTCTCAGAGTGATAGAAGTCTGAGGGGAAACAATAACTCCACCCCCAAGACGGACTCTGCCCCACCCTGTGGTGCTTAAGCTTGACTGCTGAGTGCAGTGCAGAATGACTAGGTTAACAACTGAAGGAGTCAGCCACAGACAGTAGATCCCTGGCAAAGGTGGGCAGAGTGGACTAGAGATGCTTGAGGCACACTGGGAACAGATGCTTTGGAGAAAGAACAGAGAGTAGCCATCAAGAACCCAGTGCTGAGTCATCCCCCATGTGGCAGCAGTCATATTGCTCAGGCAGATCCCTCCCCTCAGAGAAGGAGCACCCTAAGGGGAAACAATAGCCCCGAACCCAGGAGGGACTCTGCCCTGCCCTATGGTGCTTAAGCCTAACTGCTGAATGCAGAGTGACTAGATTAACAACTGGAGGAGACAGACATAGACAGTAGATCCCTGAATGTCTCTAACACACTACCTAAGGTCAGATGGGGTCAACATCTGACATCACCAGAGGTGGATCCAGAAAGAAAAAACAGTGTACCTGCATAACAGCATATAAGATGTGGTGGGCAGAGTGACTCTCAGTCAACCAGCTGGAGGGAAGAACTCACCAAAGAACGACCCAACAATAATCAAAACCCAATTACATGCAGAGAGCCAACATATATGGCATAAAGGGCATCCCAAGAACATCAAGTTCAGGAGATCAAGGAGACTGCACCACTGATCTCACAGGTCTCCTACCATAGCAGTTCAGACCATAAAGACAGGGAGTCAAAGCAGATCAACTTAAGAAGAAGAAGAAGCAAACAACAAGAGTCTCCCCCAAAATGGGAAGACAAAGAAACAACCCCAACCAAAAGGAAAATAGGAATCCCATGAAAGAGTGCTAAATGAAATAAAGGCAAGTAAACTATCAGATATTGCGATCAAAACAATAGTTATAAGGAAATGCAATGAGCTCAATGAGAATTACCAAAACTGTAGAGAAGCTACAAGAAACTTACTGCAAACAACATCAGCATGAAAAAGGACATAGAAACTATCAACAAGAGCCAAGAGGAAATAACAAATAGCATTTATGATTTGAAGTACACAGTAGACAGAATCAAAAGAAGGCTAGATGAAGCAGAGGACTTAATCAGTGATCTGAAAGACAAAGTTAAAAAAAAAACCTCCTAGAAAAAGCAATAAAAGGAAAAAAGCCTCAAAAAGAATAAAGAGTGGTTAAAGGAACTGTAGGACAACATGAAACAAAATAACATCCGTATAATAGGGATACCAGAAAGAGAAGAAGAAGAACAAGGGATAGAAAACCTGTTTCAAAAAGTAATGATGGAAAACTTCCCTAATATGATGAGAGAAAAAGTCACCCAAGTCCAGGAAGAACAGAGGGTCCCAAACAAGAGGAAACCAAAGACATCCACTTTGAGACACATCATAATTAAAATAGTAAAATTTAAAGACAAAGAGAATCTTGAGGGCAACAAGGGAGAAACAAGAAGGAACATACAAGGGAGTCCCGGTAAGGCTAGCAGCTGACTTCTCAACAGAAACACTGCAAGCCAAAAGGGAATGGCAAGAAATATTTGAAGTAATGGAAAGAAAAGGCATGCAACCAAGACTACTCTCCCCAACAAGGCTCTCAATTAAAATGGAAGGTGAAATAAAGAGTTTCCCGGAGAAAAGAAGGCTAAAAGTATACACCTCCACCAAACCAGCATTGCAAGGTATGCTAAAGGGCCTGCTTTGAGAAGAAAAAGAAAAAGAGTGTAAGAGAGAGGAACACAAATACAAAGGGGAGAAATTAATAAGTACATATGAATAACAACTTTAAATGTAAATGGATTAAATGCTCTAATCAAAAGACATAGGGTAGCTGAATGTATAAGAAAACATGAACCATTCATATGCTGCCTAAAAGAGACCCACCTCAGAACAAAAGACCTGCACAGACTGAAGATAAAGGGTTGGAAAAAAATATTCTAAGTAAAGGGACAAGGGGAAAAAAAGGCAGGGTAACAATATTTACAGCAGACAAAATAGTCTTCAAAACAAAGGCCATAAAAAGAGACACAGTAGGTCACTTCATAATACTCAAGGGAGGAATTCATCGAGAAGACATAAACATTATAAACATATATGTACCAAACATAGGAGCACCCAAATATATAATGAAAATCTTTGAGGACTTCCAGAAACAGACTGATAGCAACACACTTATAGTAGGGGATTTTAACACATCAAGTCAACCATGGATAAATCTTCCAAACAAAATATCTACAGGGATATTGTGGAATAGAATGACACATTGGATCATATGTGTCGTTCATGTATATAGAACCTTTCATCCCAAAGAAGGAAAATATACATTCTTTTCAAATGCACACGGAACATTTTCAAAGATAGACTATATGATAGGACACAAAACAAGCCTTAACAAATTCAAGAAAACTTACATCATATCAAGTATTTTCTCAGAATAGAAAGACTTGAAACTAGAAAACTACCTCAAGGAAAAACCTCAAAAACATTCAAACTCATGGAGTCTGAATAGCATGATATTAAACAATGAATGGGTTAATAATGAGATCATGGAGGAAATAAAAATGTTTCTGGAGATAAATGAAAATAAACTCACAACAATCCAAAAGCTATGGGACACAGCAAAGGCAATCCTAATAGGGAAGTTCATAGCAATACAGGCCTAACTAAAAAAGAGAAATATTTTAATAAACAACCTAACCCTACATGTACAGGAACTAGAGGAACAGCAACAGAGAAAGCCCAGAAGGCATAGAAGGAAGGAAATAATCAAGATCAGAGCAGCATTAAATGACAGAGACTAAAAGAGCAATTCAAAGGGTCCATACATCCAGGAGTTGGTTCTTTGAAAAGATAAACAAAATTGACAAGCCTTTAAGAAGACTCATCAAGAAAAAAAGAGAGAGGACCCAAATAAATAAAATCATAAATGAAAGAGAAGAAATTACAACTGATACCACAGAAATACAAAGGATCATAAGACATTACTAGGAACAGCTATATGCCCCCCAAATTGAAAACTTGGGTGAAATCAACAAATTTCTAGAAACATTAATCTTCCAAACCTGTATCAAGAAGAAGCAGAAAGCTTGAACAGTCTGGTAACAGCTAATGAAATTGAAGCAATAATAAAACAAACAAACAAACAAAAAACCAAAAAAAAGCCCTCCCAGCACACAAAAGTCCTGGATTGGATGGTTTCACAGGAGAATTTTTTTAAAAAACATTTCAGGAAGAGCTAACCCCTATCCTTCTCAAACTATTCCAAAATATCCAAGAAGAAGGAAGAATCCCAAATTCTATTCATGAATTTAACATCACCCTAAAACGAAAACCAGATAAAGACACAAGAAAGAAAGAAAACTACAGGCCAATATTGCTGATGAACATAGATGTTAAAATACTCAACAAATATTAGCAAACTACATCAAGCAACACATTAGAAAGATCATACGCCATGATCAAGTGGGATTCATCCCAGGGATGCAAAGATGGTACAATATTCACAAATCAATAAACGAAATACATCACATAAACAAAATGAAAGAGAAAAATCACATGATCGTATGAACAGATGTGGAAAAGCATTCAATAAGGTACAATACCCACTTATGATAAAAACACTCAGCAAAGTGGGAGTAGAGGGAGCATACACTAACATAATAAAGGCTATATACAAGAAACCTGCAGCTAACATCATACACAAAGGAAAAAAACTAAAAGCTTTCCCACTAGGATCAGGAACGAGACAAGGGTATTCACTTTCACTACTTCTATTCAACATAGTATTGGAAGTCCTAGCCACAGCAATCAAACAAGGAAAAGAAATAAAAGGCATACAAGTTGGAAAGGAGGAAGTAAAACTGTCACTGTTTGCAGATGACATGATAGTGTACACAGAAAATCCTATAGACTCCACCAAAAAGCTACTTGACCTAAATAAGTGAATTTGGCAAAATAGTGGGATACAAAGTCAATATTCAGAATCAAAGGCATTTTTGTGCACCAACAATGAAATATCTGAAACAGAAATCAGAAAAAAAATCTCATTTTCTGTAGCAACAACAAAAATAAAGTACCTAGAAATAAACCTAACCAAGGAGGTAAAAGAACTGTACTCATAAAACTACAGAACACTGAAGAAAAGAAATTAAAGAAGACACAAATAAATGGAAGCATATACCTTGTTCATGGATTGGAAGAATTAACATCATAAAAATGTCTGTAATAACAAACTCAATGTGTAGATTTAATACAATCCTTATTAAAATACCAATGACATATTTCACAGATATAGAACAAACATTTCAGAAATTTATATGGAATCATAAATGACTCCAAATAGCTTCAGCAATTTTGAAAATGAAGAACAAAGTAGGAGGGATCAGCATACCTGGTATCAAACTATATTTCAAATCCACAGTAATCAAAACAGTCTGGTACTGGCATAAGAACAAACACATGAATTAATGGAACAGAATAGAGGGCCCAGAAATAAACCCAATTCTCTATGGTCAATTAATATTTGGCGAAGTGGGAAGAAGCATAAAATGGAGAAAAAATAGCCTCTTCAACAAATGGTGTTGGTAGATCTGGACAGCTACATGCCAAAAAAAAAAAAAAAAAAAAAAAAAAAAAAAAAAAAAAAAAAAAAAAAAAAAAAAAAAAAAAAAAAAAAAAAAAAAAAAAAAAAAAAAAAAAAAGAAACTCGACCACCAAATTACAGCATACATGGAAATAAACTCAAGATGGATAAAAGACTTAAATAAAAGTCACAACACAATAAAAGACCTAGAGGAGAACATAGGTAGGAAAATTTCAGATATTCCATGCAGCAATATTTTCACTAATATGACCCCTAGAGCAAAGGATGTAAAGGAAAGAATAAACAAGAGGAACTTTGTCAAAATAAAAACTTCTGCACGGCTAAAGAAAACATCAGCAGACTTCTGGCCCAGATGGAGGTGTAGGTAGACACACTGTGCCTCCTCACAAAACCAAAAGAAGGACAACAACAATTTAAAAAAGAAAAAACAACCAGAATTGACAGAAAATCAAAATGTATGGAAGTCTGACAACCAAGAAGTTAAAGAAGACACATTCATCCAGACCGGTAGTCAGGGCGGAGTCAGGCAGCTGGGCGGAGAGGGCTCGCAGCAAGGTGGTGGCTGGCGGACCCAGCAAGGCTGTGGCTGTTGGAGTGGGTGGTCCTACATTCACATGAGGATAAAGGAACAGCTGGGGAGCGAAACAGACCACACAGCCCAGGGTTCCATCATGGGGAAATAAAGCCTCAAACCACCAATTGAAAACACCCATGGGGGTTGAGGCAGCAATCGGAGAAATGCCCAGCCTCACAGGAGAGTTCGTTGGAGAGATCCACAGGGTCCTAGAATGTACACCAGCCTATCCACCCAGGAATCAGCACAGAAGGGCCCACTTTGCATGGGACCCCTCCCCCACATACAGCATCACAACGCAGCTACATGGGTTGCCCCACCCTGCTGAACACCTAAGGCTCCACTCCTTACTACATAACAGGCGCGCCAAGCAAAAAAAAGGCCCAAATGAAAGAACAGATCAAAGCTCCAGAAAAAATACAGCTAAGCAACGAAGAGATAGCCAACCTATCAGATGCACAGTTCAACACACTGGTAATCAGGATGCTCACAGAATTGGTTGAATTTGGTCACAAATTAGATGAAAAAATGAAGGCTACGCTAAGTGAAATAAAGGAAAATGTACAGGGAACCAATAGTGATGGGAAGGAAACTGGGACTCAAATCAATGGTGTGGACCAGAAGGAAGAAAGAAACATTCAACCAGAACAGAATGAAGAAACAAGTATTCAAAAAAACGAGGTGAGATGCAGGAACCTCCAGGACATCTTTAAATGTTCCAACATCTGAATTATAGGGGTACCAGAAGGAGAAGAGGAAGACCAAGGGATTGAAAACTTTATTTGAACAAATAATAAAGGAGCACTTCCCCAATCTGGAAAATAAAATAGACTTCCAGGAAGTCCAGGAAGTTCAGAGAGTCCCAAAGAAGTTGGACCCAAGGAGGAATACACCAAGGCACACCATAATTATATTATCCAAGATTAAAAATAAGGAGAGAATCTTAGAAGCAGCAAGAGAAAAGGAGACAATTACCTACAAAGCAGTTCCCATAAGACTGTCAGTTGATTTCTCAAAGGAGACTTTACAGGTAAGAAGGGGCTGGAAAGAAGTATACCAAGTCATGAAGGCAAGAAGCTACATCCAAGATTACTCTATCCAGCAAAACTTTAATTTAGAACGGAAGGGCAGATAAAGTGCTTCTCAGATAAGGTCAAGTTCAAGGAGTTCCTCATCACCAAGCCCTTATTATATGAAATGTTAAAGGGACTTACCTAAGAAATAGAAGATGATAAAAAATATGAACAGTAAAATGACAGCAAACTCACAGTTGTTAACAACCACACCTAAAACAAAAGCAAAAGCAAACAACTAGAACAGGAACAGAACCACAGAAATGGAAGTCACATGGAGGGTTATCAACAGAGGAATTGGAGGGGGAGAGAGGGGGGAAAGGTACAGAGAATAAGTAGCATAAATGGTAGGTAGAAAATAGACAGGGGAAGATTAAGAATAGTGTAGGAAATGTAGAAGCCAAAGAACTTATATGTATGACCCATGGACACAAACTACAGGGGGGGAATGTGGGTGGGAGGGGGAGTGCAGGGTAGAGGGGATTAAAGGGGAGAAAAAAATGGGACAAATATACTAGCATAATCTATAAAATATATTTAAAAAATAAGTAAAAGAAAACATCAGCAAAATGAAAAGGGACTAAAATGAATTAATCATATGGAAGAATATATTTGCCAATGACACCTTGGACAAGGGTTTGATCTCCAAAGTATATAAAGAACTCACATGACTCTACTCCAGGACGACATACAATCTAATTTAAAAATGGGCAAAGGACCTGAACAGACACTTCTCTATGTAGGACAGACAGAGGGCCCAGAGATATGTGAAAGGATGCTCAACATCACTAGCCATCAGAGAGATGCAAACTCAAACCACAATGAGATATCACTTCACACCGGTCAGAATGGGCATCATAAAAAAATCAACAAACAAGTGCTAGTGAGGTTGTGGAGAAAAGGGAACCCTAGTGCACTGTTGGTGGGAGTGCAGCCACTGTGGAAAACAGTATGGAATTTACTCAAAAAACTAAAAATGGAATAGACTTTTGACCTGGCAATTCTACTGCTGGGACTATACCCTATGAACCCTGAAACACTGATTCAAAAGAACATATGCACCCCAATGTCCATAGCAGCATTATTTATAATAGCCAAGTGCTGCAAACAGACCAAGTGCCATCAATAAATGAGTCAATTAAAAAATTGTGGTACATTTACACAATGCAATACTATGAAGTAGAAAGAAACAAGGAACTACTATCCTTAGTGTCAACATGAGTGGAACTGGAAAGCACTGTGCTAAATGAAGTAAGCCAGGTGGTGAAAAAGAAACACCATATGAGCACACCTATATGTGGAACTTAATCAGCAAAACAGACAGCAAGCAAAATAGAACCTGAGACACTGAAATAAAAAAGAAACTGACAGTGACCAGAGGGGAGGGAGGAATGGGATAACAGTGTAAAGAATGGGAAGGGTCATCAAGGAACATGTATAAAGTACCCATGAACAAAGATAACGGGTCAGGGGAAAATTGAATGTGGGAGATGGGGTGGGAAAAGCGGAGGAAAAGTAATGGGACAAAAGTGGGGACAAGTATAATTGAACAACAATAAAAAACAAAATAAAAAATTTACACATTTTTAATCATTTTAAAACAAATTATACATTTCGCCTCACTTAAATTTGTTTTTAGGTCACTTGTCATTTTTGATGAATAATAAGGAATTTGAACTTATGGTAGTGATAAGAAGTTTCATTTTAAAATATAAAATAAAATATACTTATTAATGTATAGTGATTTAATTCACAGGAAAATATTAGGTCTTACAAGTGAAATAATGAGGTTAAGAAATTCAAATTCTTAGTAAAGGTATATCATATGCAAGTGAAATATTTATATACAATAGTTTGGAGGCATTTGGTATTATAATAGTATTTACCATGATTGAATATGGTAAAAAGAGTAAAGCTGGTAAACAGGTTACTGAAGTCTAGGAAACACTGGCACAGTCATTAAGAGTAAGGGTGCTAGAGACAGACCTGGGTCCAAATGCTAGGTACCCTACTTTCTGGCCATGGGACCTTAAGAGAATTAATTGCTTTTGCTTTTTCAACCCCAGATGCTTCCTCTGTGAAATTTCAATAATAATCTAACTCACCATGTGGTTGGGAGGATTAATGGAGAGTGTTTATGCAAAGCTCTTACCAAAATACCTGACACATAATAATTGATCAATAAATGTTAGCTATTATTATTGCCGTTGTTTATGTTACTAGTAACCATCACTTCTCAGATCAATGGTCCATCCTTCATCACAGTAACCTAGGTCCCAGGAACACCTTTGTGTCTGTGGGGGTTGCTATTCAGTGGGTCCAGGTTGTTGAGGCTGGTCCATTGATTCTCATGGTTCCCTGCCCTGTTTCTCTTGCATTTCTTATAAGTCCAGTTAGAATACTAGACTTATAAATTTCCTTTGAGGGATCATGGTGTACATAGGGCATTTTTATAGAGCCCCCCCGAAAGTACAGTATTTTTCAGAAGATGTTGCATTTAGATATTTCGTGAAAGCTCTTGGTTTTTTAAGTTTCACTGGTATGGCACTGTAGGTACCAGGGAGGGCAGATTTTGCTGGGAAGGAAGGTAATGTGTGTAAAGATGAATGAACTGGGAATAGTTGCTGTTTTATTTCTTTTTTTAATTATATTTTATTGATTATGTTATTATAGTGGTTCCAATTTTCCCCCCTTTTCCCCTTGACCCAGACTCCCCACTCCCTCAGGCAATCACCCTACCATTGTTCATGTCCACGGGTCATGTGTATAAGTTCTTTGGCTTCTCCATTTCCTATACTGTACTTTACATCCACATAGCTATTCTGTAACTACCAATTTGTACTTCTTAATCCCCTCACCTCTTCACTTATTCCCCCAAACCACCCTTCCATCTGACAACCAGCAAAACACTCTCTGTATCCATGATTCTGTCTCTGTTTTTTTTTTGTTTGTTAGTTTGCTTTTTAGATTCAATTGTTGATAGATATGTATTTATTACCATTCTATTGTTCATAGTTTTGATGTTATTTTATGAAATAAGTTCTTTAACATTTCATATAATAATGGTTTGTTGATGATGAACTCCTTTAGTGTTTTCTTGTCTGGGAAGCTCTTTATCTGCCCTTTGATTGTAAATGATGTCTTTGCTGTGTAGAGCAATCTTGGCTGTAGGTCCCTGCTTTTCATGACACTGAGTATTTCTTGTCATAGCCTTCTAGCCTGAAAGGTCTCTTTTGAGAAATCAGCTGATGGTCTTATGGGAACTCCCCTGAAGGTAACTAACTTCTCTTGGTGCTTTTAAGATTCTCTCTTTATCTTTAACCTTTGGCATTTTAATTATGATGTGTTTTGGAGTGGGCCTCTTTGCATCCATGTTATTTGGGACTCTGTGCCTCCTGGAGTTGCATGTCTATTTCCTTCACCAAAATTAGGGAAGTTTTCTTTCACTATTTTTCCAAATAGATTTCCAATTTCTTCCTCTTTCTCTTCTCCTTCTTGTACCCCTATGATGTGAAACTTGGACCTCTTGAAGTTGTCCTAGAGGCTGCTTATACCATCCTCATTTTTTTTTATTCTTTCTTCTTCTTCTTCTTCTTCTTATGATTGGTTGTTTTTTGTTTCCTTGTTTCCAATCATTGATTTGATTTTTGGCTTCATCCCCTCTACTGTTGTTTCCCTGTAAATTGTTCATTTTAATTAGTGCATCCTTCATTTCTGACTGGATCTTTTTTACGCTGCTGACGTCCTCACTAAGTTCCTTGAGCATCCTCATAATCAGTGCTTGAACCCTGCATCTGATAGATTATTTATCTCCATTTCATTTAGCTCTTTTTTCTGCAGTTTTGATCTGTTCTTCCATTTGGACCATGTTCCTTTGTCTCCTCATTTTGGCAGCCTCCTTGTGTTTGTTTCTATGCATTCAGTAGAACTGCTTTGACTCCATGTCTTCATAGTGTAGACTAATATAGTCGGTGTCCTGTAGGTTCCAGTGGCACAGCCTCCGCTATCACCCAAACTGGGTACTTGAGGTAAGCCATTTGTGTGGATTGAGTACACCCTCCTCTTGTAGTTGAGCCTTGGTTGCTGTTGGCAGGTCAATGGGAGGGATTTACCCAAGCTGGTCAGCTGAAAGGATTGGCTGTGACCACTGACCACCAACCTCTGCCCTCTGTGGAGGATCAGCTGTGCAGGGGCAGGGTGGTGGTGCTCCAGTATGGTCTGTAGCTGTCCACTGGGAGTGCAGGCTCTGGGGTTTCCTGAGTGGTGCAGTTCAAGATCAGTTCCAATCTGTGTTTTGCCTAGTGCTACCCTGCCTGAAGTATAAAGTAACCTGAGATGGCTGGTACTTGTGCTGGGCTTGGAGATTTCCAGGTGAAGCCAAGATGTGAATCTAGGCTGGACGCTGCTAGTGCTGGGCCTGGGGATCACTGAGGCTAGCTGTTGCTTGTTTGAGAGGATTTAGGAAGCTGTGCATCATGAGCCAAGACCAGTCATTCATATGGAAAAGCGGCTTGGGTGGGCCTTTAAGCTGGGTGGGACAGAGTCTCTGGGGATCTCCAAGGTGAGTTAAATGGTGTTAGCCAGGTTGATGGATTCTCAGATATGGCACCAGCTTGCTAGCTCTGTGGCTCTGTGGAGAGATGGTTTTGAAAAGGGACAATGGCCTCTGCTGGTTTGATGTGAGAGACTTCAGTTTCTCCCAGTATGCCACTTGTGTCTTTCGTGCTCCCACCACGGTGTGGTATCCCATAGGGAGTGAGTAGGTGAGTCTGTGTGTGGGTTCTTTAAGAGGAACTGCTTGAGTCAGGGGAAGAAGTTTGTCAGTCTTGCTAGGTTTTGCAGCCAGAATTTATGGGGACTTATCTTCCTGTCATTGGAACCCTGGGCTGGGGGCCCTGGTGTGCCACTGGGATTCCTCACTTCCGAGATATCCCTCCCAAATTTTTATCCACCACACCTGGGTGAGGGACCAGCCCATTCTGTGTCTGCACCTCTCCTACTAGTCTGGATGGATGTCGTTTCTTTAATTCCGTAGTTGTCAGTCTTCCATTCGACTGGATTTCTGATGGTTCTGAGTGATGGTTGTTCTATATTTTAGTTGTAATTTTGATGTAGTTGTGCAAAGAGGCAAGCCATGTCTGCCTGTGTTGCCATCTTGACCAGAGATAATTGATTTTTCAATAGTGGAGGAAAAAGTTCTCAAAGATGCACTTTAGGATAGATCATTGAGACTACAAAATAGCCCCTACGTGCTCCTAGTGAGGCATATTTGTAAACTGATTACTAAAGAGAAAGTTATGCTACTTAACTCTGCATATTTAACAATTTACTTGGACCTGTAGTATAAGATTTTTGTGTAAGGGAAATAGTATATGTGGTCTGTTCAGATAGTATCCAGCCACAGACTATCAAAAAAAATGAGATATTTATTAAAGAAGATACAAGATATAAGAAACATTGTACATAAGACAATGATGCCTCAGTCCCCTTTAAAGTAGGCACCTTAGGACCTAACACAGTTCTCCCAGTTGCCATCAACTGTCCCATCATATTTTCCTGAATCTCATTGATGATCTGAAATTTCTTCCCTTTTATAGGTGATTCTAGTTTTGGGAAAAGCCAGAAGTCACAGGGTGCCAACTCTGGGCTGTAGGGGGGCTGAGTCACCTGGATGATTTGATGTTTTGCCAAAAAACTCTGCAGGACACATGATGCATGAGCAGGAGTATTGTGATAAAGTTGCCAATCACAACTTGCCCATAGCTGTGGCCTTCCGATT
The DNA here is from genome assembly GCA_004026765.1 of Micronycteris hirsuta. Lineage (NCBI taxonomy): Eukaryota > Metazoa > Chordata > Mammalia > Chiroptera > Phyllostomidae > Micronycteris > Micronycteris hirsuta. Next base: position 15,767 of record PVJI01017978.1, read on the forward strand.
CATCTGAATAGTTTCTGGGGAGGAATGTTCAAAGTTAATGCAAAATTTGATTCAGATTTTTGCTCTGCTTGCTCAGTTAATTTGAATGTGATGGCTACACAGTATACATGCTCACTCAATGGTGTCTACTGCCCCCACTGACTAGTACAGTGAAGTCATCATTGTTCACACATGCATATTCCTGTCCACTCTCCTTGGCTGCCAGGTTATATCAATGTCATGGAAACCATTCTAATTTTATTAACAATGGCTGAACTTTTTCTGGTCAGACCGCGTATATTGGTACTTGGTAGTAATTCTGTAGGACCTGGGCTACCTTTAAGAAAGGAGAAAACTTAAAATATATAATAGTGATAGTGAAAGCTATTTCTAAAAGGACAGTGGTAATATATTTTGACTTTTTCAAGGTAATTGTAAAATGTGAGATAAAAAACTAAATTTGGGTGCAAAGAAAGAAAATAATTAGTTAGATATGTAAGAATAGTTACTAAGGATGACCTAAAATATCTAATTTTAAATGAGAAATACCAGAGTCCAGTGATTCAACCATTGGATATGTTGTCAGTTTGGACAGTGTAAATTTCAAGGTCAAAATTCAGAGAGAAAAAATGAGGCCTAAATGAGGATAATCTGCTTACTGTGAAACCACTTGAAGAAGAACACTGGCTTCATGGTATCTGATGTTAGCACATGAGCCCCTGATGGAAAAACAGGTATTGGAGAATCATTGAATTTCAGGGTTATTTAATATGAAGTCCTTCTATCAACAAAAATTTAGCCTAGCTTTTCATGAGTTGAGTGTACTACTATGCCTCCAAACACTAACTGGTGACCTTTGGATGAGAGCACAACAATACCTTAGGGCATGTCTATTTGAATGAGTACATGTGACATTTGATGTAGTTTATGACTTTTGGGTAAGTGTTTTCACCATCTGCAGTAGGGTGAGAAACAAGTGAGGGCTTTCACTAAAGGAGACAAATGAACAAGGATGCAAAATATTCACTGGGCCAGTTGCCAGTACCGCTCAATGTGGAGCCTTGTGGTTGACTTGGATTGAAGCACAGGTTTGAGTTCAGGGATGAAACAGGATCTCTTTGACTCTAATTCTGCCTATTAGCACCATCTGACTCCTAATGTGCAAGGATGACAGTACCCAAAATCCCCAGTGAAAAGAAAGGAAAAGAGAGTAATGTTCTAGCTCCCAGGCTTCACAAGTAGGAACCACCTCACATTGCCACTTAGTATCATATAAGAGAGAAGATCATGGATCTTCACATGTGTGGATATCACCTCACAGTGTACAGTGGCACTGCTCACAGTGCTCTGGAATCTAATGCATGACACCAGTCTTTTCTGAGAGGGAGGAATGAGAAAGAGGCTTAGGAAAAGGGATCTTTCCTTGGAGTGAGAATCAGTGAAAAGAGAAGTCTGAGCCCATACCCAGTGCCCTAGAACCATGGGTACAAACTGATTTCATCTTAGAAAAAATAGGTCATGTGTAAAAATTGATTTTGCTGTTCAAAGGCAAATGTACCAAATCTGGAAAATGTTAAAATGTGGGTCTGTTTACAAAAACACACGTGTATTTTTAAAAGTGAATTTTCATTAAAAAGTAAAATAGCAACAAAATCTAGCATATAATTGCTAAGTATTTTAAAGCATTTAATACCACAAATTGGCCCTGGCTGGTGTAGCTGAGTGGATTGAGTACGGGCTACGAACCAAAGGGTCGCTGGTTCGATTCCCAGTCAGGGCACATGCTTGGGTTGCAGGCCAGGTCCCCAGGGGGGCCACGTGAGATGCAACCACACATTGATGTTTCCCCCCATCTCTTTCTCCCTCCCTTCCCTTCTGTCTAAAAATAAATAAATAAAATCTTAAAAAAAAATAATACCACAAATTGTCCACGTGGTTTTATTGAAAATATACAGATACATTTACAAAACATGACAGTGCAAGGTATGTATAAATTAGAAATAAATGTTAGTGATTTCATAAATTTATCATACCATGTCCATTGTTTAAAGAATCAAACACTATGAAACTATGAAGGCATATTCAATAAGTTATACCAACATCCAGAACTATCTAGTTTTAACAGTGTGTCTAAATCACTACAAACATCTGTATATTCACTTATGAAATAAACATATAGGCTTGTAGGTAGAAAGCAAAAAAGAGAGATGACTTTACAGAAATTAATTTTTTACAATGATGACCTTATGACATATATACTATTCAAATAAAAAAGTATTAGGTTTAATTTTATTAGACAATCATAAAATAAAGGGAAGGGGATCAAGAAACAGGTGAACTTTTGTTAAAGATTTCTTTAACTAGAGAGCTATTATTAATTTATACAAGGATCCTCCAAGATGAAAGAAATAGACTTTCAAAAACATTCCAGGTTTGAAGCAATTATTTTTACTGACATGTTTCTATTATGTAAATATAGCAAGCTTTAATCATTATTCCTATTTGTTACAGATATTTGTATATTTTTTGTCTGGGGTATTACATATTGTTCTTGAACACAATCTTGTACATATTTTTTTTGGTGGTAATTGTACTGATGTACTTGGATTTGTCTAAGTGTATACCCAGCTGGAGCAGTACTCGGTAATAGGACATGACATATGTTCGTATGTATTATACACTACCAAAGAGATTTCCAAAATGGTCATACAATTTACACTGCCATCAACTATGTAAGACAGTGCATTTCCTCATATTTTCACCAATATATCCCATTGGTATTTTTTTTTAGCCATTGGAGTTTTAGGCATATAGTGGGGTGTCATTATAGCTGTAATTTCCTATTGCCTAGCATCTTCTCACATATTTTTTAGTCATTTGGAATCTTCTCTTGTGAATTGTTTGTTCCATACTTTTGTCAGCTTTTCTTACTGATGTGTCAGCATTGTTTATATTGATTTTTAGTTTTCTTGACACATCCTAATTAGGACAACTCTTTTGGACTTGTGTGTTGCAAGTGTTTTATGCCATACTTGGCTTGCCTTTTCACTCTTATTTTTTAAAAAAGATTTTATCTATTTAATTATTTTTGCTTTTTTTACAACAAATTTTATTTACTTTCCAAAATTTTTTTAGTTCAATTTTTTGTTTATTTATATTTAAAAACAAAACCAATTATCATATTCCAGGGGATCATTTTGCATATGGATATTGTTTTTAAACATGCTTTTTCTTTTTTTCATATTTGTCTCTCTCTCTTTTTTATTGTTGTTCAAGCACAGTTGTCTCCATTTCCCCCTACCTCCCACCCTCGATCCTACCCCTCTTTGGGTTTGTCCATGTGTCCTTTATACATGTTCCTTGATGACCCTTCCCCTCCCCCTGATTATCCCCTACCTGCTCCCCTCTGGTTACTGTCAGTTTGTTCTTTATTTCGATGTCTCTGTTTATATTTTGTTTGCTTATTTGTTTTGTTGACTAGGTTCCTTACAGGTGAGATCAAATGGTATTTTCTAATATGTATCTTTGCACTCATTTTAAGGACATGGATTGTCCTGTAATTTTCTTTTCTTGTAATACACTCATGAGTTATGCTTTGTTGGTGGGACAATGAATTCTGTAGAAGTTTCTCAATGTTGATCATTAAAAGATGGATCTGCATTGGAATTTGACAATAAGACAAGAGAAGTTAACCTGGAAGCACAAATTGTAGAATTACTCCTAAGAGTAAAAGTCAGATGTGATTAAGAAGTTTATGTACAGCATACCTATTCAACTGTATTTTGAAAATATAATATTACAAATTGTGTATGCAAGACATTCCAATTATTCCGATTCAACCATCTCTAGATAAATTAACCATCTTTGGCAGCAGCAAAGTGTCAAAAAGAGCCATCAAGACAGCAGACTGCCATAATGGCTAATAATCCCACCAAATCAAATCAACCACCAAAAGAGGCATGCTACCTTCTCCCACATTAGGTTCTCACCTAGAAATAGCAGAAATATAAACTTGTACTTCTAAAACCTAGTTATTTTACCTTGATCCTGCTCATTTCAGCAGAGGAAATGTAGAGAATCAAGAATTTCTCAAGGTTGCAGACTTCCAGCCAAGATGGAGGTGTAGGTTGATATACATTGCCTCCTTGCACAACCAAAAGAAGGACAACAACAAATTAAAAAACTAAAAAAACAGAATTGCCAGAAAATCAAACTGTATGGAAGTCCGACAACCAAGGAGTTAAAGAAGAAACATTCATTAAGACTGGTAGGAGAGGCGGAAATGGGCAGCCATGGCAGAGAGGACGCAAGGCAAGGTGGTAGCTGGAGGACCGGGTAGTCCTACTTTTGAGTGTAGATAAACCAGGAGAAACAACTGGGGAGCAAGACAGACCATGCAACCCAGGGTCCCAGTGTGAGGAAATAAAGCCTCAAAATCTGACTGTAAAAGCCTATGGGGGTTTTGGCAGTGGACAAAATTCCCTGCCTTACAGGAGAGTTCATTGGAGAGACCCACAGGGTTTTAGACTGTACACAAACACATCGACCTCGGAATCAGCACCAGAAGGGCCCAATTTGCTTGTGGGTAGCAGAGGAAGTGACTGAAAGACACTGAAAGAACAGCCGCACTGTTCCCTCTTGGGCCCCTCCCCCATACAGCGCCACAATGCAAAGACTGGGTTGCTCTGGCCTATCAAATATCTAAGGCTCTGCCCCTTACCACATAACACATGAGTTGAGACAAAAAATATGGCCCAAGTGAAAGAACAGATCAAAGCTCAAAAAATAGAACTAAGCAATGAAGAGAGAGGCAACCTATCAGATGCAGAGTTCAAAACACTGGTAATTAGGATGTTCACAGAAATGGTTGAGAATGGTCGCAAAATAGAAGAAGAAGTAAAGACTATGCAAAGTTAAATAAAGAACAATATACAAAGAAGCAACAGTGAAGGGAAGGAAACTGGGACTCAAATCAATGATTTGGAGCAGAAGAAAGAAATAAACATTGAACTAGAACAGAACAAAGAAACAAGAATTCGAAAAAAAATGAGGAGAGGCTTAGGAACCTCTGGGACAAATTTAAACACTCCAACATCCAAATCATAGGGAAGCCAGAAGGAGAAGAGGAAGAGCAAGATATTGAAAACTTATTTGAAAAAACAATGAAGGAGAACTTCCCCAATCTGGCAAAGAAAATAGAGTTCCCGGAAGGCCAGGAAGCTCAGAGAGTCTCAAAGAAGTTGGACCCAAGGAAGCACACACAAAAGCACATCATAATTACATTACCTAAGATTAAAGAGGAGAGAATCTTAAAAGCAGCAAGAGAAAAGGGGACAGTTACCTACAAAGGAGTTCCCGTAACACTATCAGCTGATTTCTCAAAAGAAACCTTGCAGACGAGAAGGGGTTGGAAAGAAGTATTTCAAGTCATGAAAGGCGAGAGGCGAGGACCTACATCCAAGAGTACTCCATCCAGGAAAGCTATCATTTAGAATGGAAGGGCAGCAAAGTCCTTCCCAGATAAGGTCAAGTTAACGGAATTCCTCATCACTAAGCCCTTATTATATGAAATGTTAAAGGGACTTATCTAAGAAAAAGAAGACGATCAAAACTATGAACAGCAAAATGACAACAAACTCACAACTATCAACAACTGAACCTAAAAAAAAAAACCCAAAAGGAACTAAGCAAACTAGAACAGGAACAGAATCAGAGAAATGGAGATCACATGGAGGGTTATCAGTGAGAAGGGAGAGGGAGGAGAATGGAGGGAAAGATATAGGAGTTAAGAAGCATAAATGGCAGGTACAAAATAGACAGGGGGTGGTTCAGAATAGTTTGGGAAATGGAGAAGCCAAAGAACTTATATGTATGACCCATTGACATGAAATAAGGTCGGGGAATGACAGTGGGAGCGGGTTACAGGGTGGAGGGGAATAAAGGGGAGAAAAAATGGGACAACTGTAATAGCATAATCAATAAAATATATTAAAAAGAAATCTGCTTTTTAAAGTATTTGACACTTCACTGGTTAGCAGATTGATAAACAGAGGTCTTTCCTTTGTTTTCCAGTAGGTGGCGATGAAAAGCAAATTTTTATTTTCTCTTACCAGTACTGTTTGGGCTTCCAGGATCTCTGAGGGGTGGTGTCACCTGGGCTCTGGAGAAATTCCCTTATTCCCTGAGGTTGTGGGGGCTCCCCTTTACAATCTGGTTGCCTTGGTCTCAGTGTACCACTCTTGTGGATTGGAAATGGTGGGCTATGGTTCTTCAGTGTGTTCCTGGCTCTACTACTGTAGCCAGAAGCCTCTGGTGGAGCCATTCTGTCTGACCTGATCCAACTGCCTCAATCAGGCAGCTCAGCAGTGATGGGTGGGGGAGGATTGCGCAGGCAGAATGAGGGAGTTGATTCAGCATCCAGGGTTCTGCACTTCCTCATGGATTTAGCTACAATGAGTACAGTACATTTAGGTTGGAAAGTTTTTTCAGCCCTTTTGTGATCTGCCAACTGAGGATTTTATTTCTTGGAGAGACATAGGGAGATGGAGTGGGTGGGTTCCATGTTTGAAGAGTCCTTTGTCCAGTGCTGATAGGCTGTGAAACACTGTGATAATTTTTTGCCCTGCCTCTCTGCCCCTGTCCTTGGCTGAGCCTGAGGCAGGATAATAAGAAGCTAGGAAAATTCCTTGGCAAGTGAAGTAAGAAAACTGAGACAGGTAGCTGAACAAAACGGCAGAGCAATTTACAGCCAGGTGCAGATGGTGCTTGGCAGGAGCAAAACTAGGAAAAACAAGGACCTCACTGGGAGGGTGACCTTTTCTCCCCTGGCCATTTCTCCCAGGAGATAACATCTAGGCCTCAGTTTGATTTCAGCTCCAGGCCCAGAAAAGCAGTAAAACCGGGTGGATGATGCCAGAACCCACTGCACTGACTAATAACCCCCTGCCCTGTCACCAACCAATCAGTGGCAATTATGACCCTAAAAGGGCACACCTGGAAACCTGCTGACTCTATTGAGTCCTCCCCTAAGATTCCTGCCTGGAAGACAGAGGTAAGAGCCTGAAGGCAAAGCATCCAATGGGTGTGCTCTCCCTGTGGGGAGCAGCCTGAGCCACTCCCCTTCCTTTCTACACCCCCAGGCCCCCACCCTGCTCTTCTTTCTGCCCAGGCCTGGGTCTCCTAAACTCCAAGGCAATGGGCAGCTGGCAGCTTGTCCCTGGCTAATTCCCTGAACCTGTCCCCAACTCCCCCTTCTGCCTGACTTTCCAGTGACCTAAGGCAGCCCCACCTAGGCTCTCCTGCTGCTTCTCCTGCGATAAGCCCTTCCTTGTTTCCTTGTCTGAAGCTGTAATAAGTGTATCCACATAGTTATCTGGATTCGACTTTTGAAATTTTTCCTACACGAAGCCAAGAACCCACATACTACAGCTGGCCTTGGGCAGAACCACTCAGGGTCAGACCCCTTGTGCAGTAACAGGCCCGGCCTCATTGTGTGCCAGCCTCTCAGGGCTGATTGCTGTCTCTGCCCCTGTGGTCTGGCAATGTGAGTGAGCCATCTTAAAAGCCTTGGTCAAACCCTGAGGTGACAGTTTATTTTAACATCTTGAATATAACTCGATGAAAAACTCTAAAACAAAACTACCCCGCTAAACCACTCACAAATCTTAACTCACATAATCAGTGAGATGGTACGTGTTCTTAGTTAAAGACATTATTATTTGGGTCATTTATTATATAACCATGGATAACTAATACAACTTTTCTCCTATTTATGGTAATTTGGATAGTTTCCAATATTTTGGGAATACAAACAGAGCTGCAATGAAAACTTTATAATATTTACTTTAACACATTTAAGTATATTTTATTGATTATGCTATCACACTTGTCCCAATTTTTTTCTCCCCTTTCTCTCCCCTCCGTTCTGCAGCCCCCCACGCTCCATCATTCCCACCTCCCTTAGTTCATGTCCGTGGATCATACATATAAGTTCTTTGGCTTCTCTGTTTCCTGTACTAATCTTAACCTCCCCCCACTGTATTTCTTCCCTACTAATTATGTTTCTTATTTCCTGTTCCTTTTCACTGTCCATTCTTCCCCTCTCTCTCCCCACTGATAACCCTCCATGTGATCTCCATTTCTCTGATTCTGTTCCTGTTCTAGTTGTTTGCTTAGTTTTACGGTTTTTTTTAAGACTCAGTTGTTGACAGTTATGAGTCTATTGTCATTTTACTGTTCATAGTTTTGATCTTCTATGTCTTAGATAACTCCCTTTAACATTGCATACAATAAGGGCTTGGTGATGATGAACTTCTTTAATTTGACCTTATCTGGGAAGGACTTTATCTGACCTTCCATTCTAAATGATAGCTTTGCTGGATAGAGTAGTCTTGGATGTAGGCCCATGCCTTTCATGACTTGGAATACTTTCCAGCCCCTTCTTGCCTGTACGGTTTCTTTTGAGAAATCAGCTGATAATCTTATAGGCATTCCTTTGTCGGTCATTCCTTCCCTCTTGCTGCTTTTTAAGATTCTCTCTTTATCTTTAATCTTGGGTAATGTAATTATGATATGTCTTGATGTGTTCCTCCTTGGGTCCAATTTCTTTGGGACTCTCTGGGCTTCCTGGACTTCCTGGAAGTCTATTTCCTTTGCCAGACTGGGGAAGTTTTCCTTCATTATTTGTTCCAATAAGTTTTTAATATCTTGCTGTTGTTTTTCTTCCTCTGTCACCCCTATGTTTCAGATGTTGGAACATTTAAAATTGTCCCAGAGGTTCCTAAGCCTCTCCTCATTTTTTTGAATTCTTTTCTCCATTGTGTTGCTGTTGAATGTTTATTTCTTCCTTTTGTTCTAAATTGTTGATTTGATTCTGTTTCCTTCCCTTCATTGTTAGTTCCCTGTATATTGTTCTTTACTTCTCTTTGTGTAGCTTTCATTTCTTCCTTCATTTTGGGACCAAGCTCATCCATTTCTGTGAGCATCCTGATTACCAGTGTTTTGAACTCTGCATCAGATAGGTTGTCTATCTCCTTGTCATTTAACTCTTTTTCTGGAGTTTTGATTCATTCTTTCATTTGGGCCATATTTCTTTGTCTTGGTGCACCAGTCTGGATAAATGTTTCTTTTTTTTTAAAAGATTTTATTTTTATTTTTAGAGAGGGGGGAAGGGAGGAAGACAGAGAGGGAGAGAAACAGCAATGTATGGTTGCCTCTCACATGGCCCCCACTGGGGACCCGGCCTGCAACCCAGGCATGTGCCCTGACTGGGAATTGAACTGGGACCGTCTGGTTCCCAGCCCACGCTCAATCCACTGAGCTACACCAGCCAGGGCTGGATGACTGTTTCTTTATTAACTGTTTGGTTGTTGGACTTCCATGCAGTTTGATTTTCTAGCAGTTCTGGTTGTTTATTGTTTTTAAATTGGCTGTTATCCTTCTTTTGGTTATAGGAGGAAGCAAAGCATTTCTACTTATGCCTCCATCTTGGCTGGAATTGTATTTTAACATATTCGAATAGGTACCTTCAGTGTTAATTACTAGAGATGGGATGACTGGGGACAAAGGCAGTGACATAAGTAATTTTGGTGAATATTGAAAAATTCTCCACCACAATAGTTTTACTAGTTTTCATTTCCTCTAGTAATTCATAACAGACTGCCTGCTTCCTCTAGTCTCACCAACACAAAATGTGGTGTCATATTTTTTACTGAGATAAAATTCCCATGAGATAAAATTAATAATTTTATAGTTGACAGTTCAGTGATTTTTTTACAATATTTAGTATATTGTGCAACTATTCATATTAATTTCAGAATATTTCCATCACCCTAAAAAGAAACCCCATAGTTATCAGCAATTAGTAAAAATTTGTCCTCCCCCAGTCCCTGGAAACCACTAATATTTTTTCTGTCTCTATGGAGTTGTCTATTCTGGATATTTTAAATGAATGGAATTATACAATATGTGGCTCTGGTTTCTTTAACAAAACATATTTTCAAAGTTCATTTATGTTGTCATATGTAACAGTATTTCATTATTTTTATAGCTGTATGAATGCAACACATTTGTTTATTCATCAGATGTTGGGTATTAGTGTTGTTTCTACTTTTGGCTATTATGAATAATGCTTCTATAATCACTGAGGTGTAAATTTTTTGTGTTAATATATGTTTTCAATTTTTCTGGGTGTGTACTTAGGAATTGAATTTCTGGGAAATACGGTAATACTTTATTTAACTTTGGAACTGCCAAATCCACAGAGGCTGTTATTGTCTTTTTTAAAAGATTTTATTTATTTGTTTTTGGAGAGAGGTGAAGAGAGAGAGAAAGAGAGGGAGAGTAACATGTGCAAGACAAACATCGATCAGTTGTCTCTCACACATCCCCAACTGGGGACCTCATCCACAACACAAGCATGTGCACTGACTGGGGATTGAACCGGCAACCTTTCGGTTTGTGGTACAATCCCCAATCCACTGAGTCACACCAGTCAGAGCTGTTATTGTCTTTTTAAATTACAGCCATCTTAGTATAAATTACATCTCATTGTGGACTTGATTTCCATTTACCTATTGGCTAAAGATGCTGAGGAATTTTTCCATGTGTCAGTTGGCCATTTGTAGATCTTCTTTAGAGAAATTTCTGCTCAAGTCATATGCCTATTTTTTTCAACTGAGTTACTTGGCTTTGTATTATTGAGTTTTAAGACTTCTTTTTATATTCCGGATACTAGACCTTTAGCTGACATATCATTTACAAACATTTGCTCCCCTCCCATGGGTTCTCATCACTTTCTCTCTTTTTAAAGATTTTATTTATTTATTTTTAGAGAGAGGGGAAGGGAGGGAGAGAGGGAGAGAAGCATCAATGTGTGGTTGCCTTTCATGCGCCCCCAACTGGGGACCAGGCCTGCAACTTGGGCATCTGCCCTGACTGGGAATTGAACCCGTGACCCCTTGATTCACAGGCTGGCGCTCAGACACTGAGCCACACCGGCCAGGGCTCTCATCACTTTCATGATGGTATCTTTTGATGCACAAAAGTTTTTAATTTTGATCAAGTCAAAGTTATGTTTTCCTGATTGTGTTTTTTTGTGCTGTATCTAAACAAAACTTTGCCTAATCCAACATCACACAAGTTTCCACCTGTTTCCATTAAAATTTTTATAGTTTTGTACATTTAGGTGTTTGATTCATCTTAAATAATTTTTGTATATGTTGTTATATAGATATGCAAATTCATTCTTTGCATGTGGATATCCCATTGTACCAGTACCATTTGTTGAAAAGACTGTTATTTTCCATATCAAATAGTCTTGGTCCCCCTCCAAAAATCAACTGGCCAAAAATATAAAGGCTTATTTCTGAATTCTCAATTCTATTGCATTAGTCTATATGTCTATCTCTATGCCAGTATCACAGTGTCCTGATTAGTGTAGCTTTGTAGTAAGTTTTGAAATTTACAAGTGTGAGTCTTCCAAATGTGTCCTTCTTTAAGACTATTTTGGCTACTATACGTTCCTTGTAATTTCACATAAATTCTAGAATTCATTCATAGGTCTATTCTTGGAAAAAAAGGCAGAATGTTGATAGGGATTGTGCTGAATCTGTATATCAATTTGGCTAGTATTGACACCTTAACAATATTAACTCTTCCAAACTATGAACAGAAGATGTCTTTCCATTTATTTAAAAGTTTATTTTATCAACAGTGTTTATTTCTCAATGTTTTGTTCTTTTTGATGCTGTCCTAAATGAAATTTTCTTAATTTTATTTTGTTTGTTCATTGCTAGTATATAGAATTACAACTATTTTTTGTATATTTATGGTATTTGGTGATACTTTGCTGATCTCATCTGTTAGCTCTAATTTTTAAAAATTTAATATTTATTGTATTTTTTTCCATTACCATATAGTGTCCTTATACACCACTATCCCCAGTAATCACCACACTGCTGTCTATGTCTATAAGTCCTTTTTCCTTTTTGATCAATCCCTCCACCCCCTAATCCCCCCACTAGCTGTCATCCTGCTGTACATCTAACAGTCTGTCCCCATTTTCCTTGTTAGTTCAATTTGTTCATTAGATTTCATATATGAGTGAAATCATGGTATTTGTCTTTCTCTGACTGGCTTACTTCACTTAGCATATTGTTCTCCAGGTCCATCCATACTGTCGCAAAAGGTGAAATTTTCTTCTTTTTTATGGCTGTGTAGAATTCCATTGTGTAAATGTCCCATAGTTGTTTTATCCATTCATTTACTGATGGACACTTGGGCTGCTTCCATATCTTGGCAATTGTAAACAACACTGCAATGAACATAGCAGGGCTTATGACCTTTTAAATTAGTGTTTTGGGTTCCTTTAGATATAATTCCCAGAAGTGGGATTGCTGGGTCAAAAAGCAGATCCATTTTTCGTTTTTTTGAGGTATCTCCATACTGCTTTCCACAGTGGCTGCACCAGTCTGCATTTCCACCAACAGTCCAAAATGGTTCCCCTTTCTACACATCCTTGCCAGCACTTGTTTGTTGATAGCCATTCCAATAGGCGTGAGATGGTATCTCAGTTTGGTTTTAATTTGCATTTATTTGATGATTAGTGACAGTGAGCATCTTTTCATGTGTCTATTTGCCATCTGTATGCCCTCTTTGGAGAAGTGTCTATTCGGGTCCTTTGCCCATTTTTTAATTGGGTTGTTTGTGTTTTTTTGGTGTTGAGTTTTGTAAGTACTTTATATGTTTGGGATATTTACCCCCTCTCAGATATATCAGTGAATATATTCTCCCATTCTATACTTTATCTTTTTTTTTTGTTCGATGATTTCCTTTGCTGTGCAAAACCTTTTTAGTTTGATGTAGTCCCATTTGATTATTTTTTTTCTTTTGTTTTCCTTGTTTGGGGAGACATATCTGATAAAAAAAATTGCTACAAGCAATGTTCGAGATTTTGCTGCCTATGTTTTCTTCTATGATTTTTATGGTTTTGGGTCTAACATTTAAGTCTTTGATCCATTTTGAATTTATTTTTGTGTGTGGTGCACAAAGGTGTTCCAGTTCCATTTTTCTGCATTTATCTGTCCAATTTTCCCAACACCATTTATTTAATAAACTGTCTTTAGCCCATTGTATGAGCTTGCCTCCCCTGTTGAATATTAATTGACTAGAAAGGTGTGGGTTTATTTCTGGATCTCTATTCTGTTCAATTGTTCTATGTATCTGTTTTTATGCCACTATCAGGCTGTTTTGATTACTATGGCCTTATAGTATAGTTTGATATTAGGTAGCACAATTCTTCTAACTTTGTTCTTCTTTCTAAGGATTGCTGTTGCTATTTGGAGCCATTTTAGGCTCCATATAAATTTTTGAAATATTTGTTCTAGTTCTATGAGATATGTCATTGGAATCTTGATAGGCATTGCATTGAATCTATAGATTGCTATGGGTAGTATGGGCATTTTAATGATGTTAATTCTTCTAATCCATGAACACAGTATATGCTTCCACTTGTTTGTATCTTCAATTTCTTTCTTCAGCATCTTATAATTTTCTGAGTATTGGTCTTTCACATCCTTGGTTAGGTTTATTCCTAGTTATTTTATTCTTTTTGAAGCAATTGTGAATGGGATAGATTTCTTAATTTCCATTTCTGTTAGGTCATTACTGGTATATAAAAATACAATTGATTTCTGGATATTAATTTTGTATTATGCTACTTTTCTGAATTCATCTATCAGTTCTAGTAGTTTCTTGGTGGAATCTTTGGGATTCTCTATGTACAGTATCATGTCATCTACAAATAATTACAGTTTTACTTCTTTCTTTCCAATTTGGATGCATTTTATTTCTTTTTCTTCTCTGATTGCTGAGGCTAGGACTTCCAGTACTATGTAAATAAGAGAGGTGAAAGTGGACATCCTTGTCTTGTTCCCAATCTTAAGGGGAACACTTATAGTTTTTTTGAGTGTGATGCCGACAGTGGATTTATCATATATGGCCTTTATTATGTTTAGATATGTTCCCTCTCTTCTCACTTTACTGAGAGTTTTTATTATAAATAGGTGCTGGCTTTTATTAAATGCTTTTTCTTCATTTAATGATTTGATCATGTGGTTTTTATCCTTCATTTTGTTTTTGTGGGAATTCACATTTATTGATTTTCAAATGTTGTACCAACTTTGCATTCTTGGAATAATCCTGCTCGATCATGCTCTATGATCTTTTTGATGCATTGCTTTATTCATTTTGCTAATATTTTGTTGAAGATGTTAGCATTTATGTTCATCAGGGATATTGGCCTATAATTTTCTTTTTCTGTAGTGTCTTTATCTGGTTTTGAAATTAGAATAAATGAGTATTTAAATGAGTTTGGGAGTCTTCCCTCCTCTTGAATTTTATGAAATAGTTTGAGAAGGAGAGATGTTAGTTCCTCTTGGAATGTTCAGTAAAATTCACATGTGAAGCTATCCAGTCCAGGGCTTTTGTTTGTTGGGAGTTTTTTGATTCCTGCTTCAATTTCACTAGGTGTCATCTGTCTATTCAGATTCTCTGATCCTTCCTGATTTAGTTTTTGAAGATTGTATATTGCTAGGAATTTATCCATTTTGTCCAGGTTGTCTACTTTGTTGGCGTATAGTTGTTATAATATTTTCTTTGAATCCTTTGTATTTTTTTGTGTCAGTTGTTATTTCTCCTCTTTTGTTTTTTATTTTATTTATTTGGGTCATTTCTCTTTTTTTTCTTGATGAGTCTGGTTAAAGCTTTGTCAATGTTGTTTATCTCTTCACAGAACCAGCTCTTGGATTCATTGATCTTTTGTATTGTTCCTTTAGACTCTATTTAATTTATTTGTGCTCTGATCTTTATTGTTTCTTTCTTTCTACTCACTTTGGGCTTTGTTTGTTGTTTTTTTTCAAGTTCCTTTAAGTGTAAAGTTAGATTGTTTATTTGAGCTTTTTCTTTTCTTTTTTTTTTTTTTGAGACAGATCTGTAATGCTGTGAATTTCCCTCTTAGGATTGCTTTTCCAGTGTCCTACAGATTTTGGATTGTTGTGTCTTCATTTTCATTTGTTTCAAGGAATCTTTGAATTATTCCTTGATCTTGTTGTTGACCCATTCATTGTTTAACAACATTTCATTTAGCTTATTTGTCTTTGAATGTTTTTCAGTGTTCTTCTTGTGATTGATTTCTAGTTTCATAGCATTGTGGTCAGAGAAGATGCTTGATATGATTTCAATCTTCTTAAATTTATTGAGACTTCTTTGTGTACTAACATGTGGTCTATCCTAGAGAACGTTCCATGTGCACTTGAAAAGTGTGTATATTGTGCTGTTTCAGGGTGAAATGCTCTGAAGATATCAATTAAATTCATTTGACCTAGTGTGTTGTTGAAGGCCACTGTCTCGTTGTAGATTTTCTGACTAGAAGATCCACCCATTGAAGTCAGTGGGTTCTTGAAATCCCCGACTATGATTGTATTTCTGTTGATCTCTCCCTTTATGTCCATCAAGATTGCTTAACATATTTAGGTGCTCCTATGTTGGGTGCGTAAATGTTTAGTAGGTTTATATCTTCTTGTTGGATTGTTTCTTTTATCATTATGTAGTGTCCTTCTTTGTCTCTTACTATAGCCTTGGTTTTAAAGTCTATTTTGTAGGATATAAGTACTACTACCCTAGATGTTTTACTTTTCCATTCACATGAAATATCTTTTCCCATCCCTTTACTTTTAGTCTGTGTGTATCGTTCTATCTGAGATGGTCTCTGGGATGCAACATGTATATGGATCTTGCTTTCTTATCCATTTAGCTATCCTATCTCTTTTGATTGGAGCATTTAAGCCATTTACACTTAAGGTGATTATTGATGGGTATATATGTAGTGCCATTTTATTGTTAGAATGTCTTCTCCTGTTTCCCCCCCACCCCTTTTTTTTTCTTCTTCTTCTTCTTAAAGCAAGCCCTTTCACATTTGTTGCTGTACTGGTTTGGTGTTACCAGACTCCTTTAGCTTTTTTGTGTCTGGGAAACCCCTTATTTCTCCTTCAGTTTTAAATGATAGCCTTGCTGGGTAAAGTAGCCTTGCTTGTAGGTCCTTGCTTTTCATCACCTTGAATATTTCACACTACTCCCTCCTGGCCTGAAATATTTCTGTTGAATAATCAGATGACAGTGTAATTGGTGCTCTATATTAGACTATTTCCACAAAAAAAACCCATGAAAAATAATTAAATTACTTAATGCATTAAAAAATAAGAGCTATAGGAAAAAGAAAACTAGAGCATAATAAGAGGGGACCAGAATAGTAAAAGGGGATCTGGAGGTGCTTATTTGAGAAAATTCTTCACTGTGAAGGAATTAGTCATGTAACTATATTGTGTGAGAGTATTCTTGGTGATGGAAACAGCCGAGGATGCAAGCCTGCTATATTTAAGGATCCTGAAGGAAGCCAATGTGGCATGGGTGGAACAAATGAAGGAGTGAAGTAATGAGATCAGAGAGGTGATGAAAGAATCATGTTGGACCTTATAGATAAATTAAGAACTTAATTTCACTCTAAATTCTATAAGGGAGATGGAAGAGTTTGTCAGAGGAGGGACATCTGTTTTTAATATGCTCCTTCTGAATGCTGCCTGGAGAATAGACTATATGGGACATGGTGGAAACTGAGAGATCAGTGGGATGCTATTTTAATGGTTCATATTAACAATGTTAGTAGTTTTAAACAGGATGTTAACTGCAGAGCTGGTAAAGAAGTAGTCAAATGACAAATATGTATAGAAGATTGAACCAAAATATTTCCCTGACAGATTGGTTGGCTGTTGGGTGTGGAGAGAAAGAAAGAATTCAAGGATAAACAAACAAATAAGTGTAAAGAAAATATTTTAAATGATAACTGTGGTTATATTGGTGTGAAATTATTTTTATTTTCTTCTTCATTTCTTTCTGTATTTCTGAAATTCTAAATAAATTATTAATTGCTTCTATAATGAGAGGAAATATATTTAAAAACAATATTAAATCAGTTTTCAAATATAGGACTGGCAAATTTTTTAAAATAATAGTGATCAGTGTTGGATATAATGCAGTGAAAACTAGCATTACATATAGCTATAGCACTATAAATGGATACAAACATTGTACAGAGAAATATATACATGAAAGTCTTGGAAACATTCATATATTTTCCTCAATGATTGCACTTTTATGAACTCCCCAAAATAATCACAGTTATTTTAATATTTAGGACCAAAATGATTTAATTTTCATGTGCAATTGTGAAAATTGGAAAACACCTAATTGTCCAATAATATGAAAATTTAAAAATGCATTATGTATAATATGAATCCATAGTTGAAATACTTTTATGCTTTTTGAACACTATATTTATAGACTTAGGAAATGGTGAGAAAAAAATTACAATTTAAGGAGTGAGATGAAACATCCTTAGGGCTGAGTCCAGAGATGTAGCTGTGAGAAGCCTGAGGACACTCCTCTCACCAAAGCGGCCAGAATGTCATGTGGAGCAGGCAGAGCTACATTGATATTAATACCTAATTAGTGATGTTGTTCCTTGTGTGAAGAAGAAATGTAGAGGCAGAAGGGAGGTGGTCTATGTGGAATCTGTGGAGGGGGCAGAAAAGATGTGTCCCTTTGTGTGAGGCAGGCTATGATAGAACAGCCCAGCTGCTGACAGCAACTTTGGAACTTGTGACCAGAAATTCCCTATACAGACTATGGATGCACAGAGAATCCTGTCTCAAGAATTCCAACCACTGAGATGACCAACCAACTTCCCTTACTCTGATGTTGAAGATTCCAAGTTACTAGTGACTATTTTCCTTATCGAGAGAGAGGGTGCACAAGAGCTAATACCAGCCAGTCAAAATGAGTGTTGATGTATTGGCTTTTGTTTTATATACAGTAGTCTCCTGTGAGTTTGATTGGCATGGGTCAGCCTCCCCAGGCTGGATCTTTGCAGAGTGCCTAACAGGGGCCATAAGGGTGGCCAGCCCAAGAAGCCATCTCCCTCTCTGAAATAGATCTCTATTAGGGAACAAGTGTTACGCCAAACACTTCCTGATCATCTCCACACTTTAGGGCTAAGGAAAAAGAAGGACCTAGGGAAAATACACTAATGAGGATGGCAGATACTTGGTGACCACCAACTGGCTCAACATAAGCCTCTCATGAATTGCCTCAATCCTTCTCCCTTGTCCTTTGTTCAGCTCCACCCATGGACTCATTTTGTGTGTATTGAGACAAGGGGTTGAGGAATGGCACAGCTTGTACATCACAGTCAGATCTTGGCTGCGGCTTGCCTTCCTCTCACAGCTGCCCTGGGAGGTCGATGTCAGCATCCCCATTTTACAGGTCAGGAAGCTGAGGCACAGACACACTGCATGGACTAATTACACGAGGCCATAGAGCCAGTAAACAGAAAATGTAGAATTTGGGCTCCATGGTTGCCTAGTGCTGGCCTGGGGACTGAGGCACCCTCCCCTCTTCAGTTTCAGCGACAGCTCCCCGCCCACCTCCCCTGCCCTGTCAACATCTGTCCCCAAAAGGCAAGCTTTGCATTGTCTGCGACCTAAGCTGATGCTCCTGCTCTGCACCTGGGAGGACACAGGT
>PVJI01017979.1:0-34374 GCA_004026765.1 Micronycteris hirsuta
AGGGGACAATGGGGAGAGGCGTTTTCAGGAATCACTGTAGAGGACACATGGAGGGAGCTAAGGGGGAGGTGGGAGGCTGGGGGGGAGGTGGGGGGAGGGGGGAGGGGAGGGAGAGGATGCAAATAACGGTAATTGAACAACAATAAAGTAATTAAAAAAAAAAAGAAAATTGGACAGGAAAGTTAGGGTTTTAGAAGCCAAAAAAGAAATTTGACATATTAAATCATGTGAATAAATTTTCTACATTGAAGTGAAATTTTGAAAATATTAATACAAATTGTAGTAGTAAAATGAGTAATTTGAAGATATGAGATTTTTTTTTAGGGGAGGTTCATTTTCTCAGTTCACTGGAGTTTACATCTGAGGAAAGGATCATATGCTGATTGACTGGGTTTCAGAATGCAATCGCCTATAACTGGATCTTTTGTGTTCTCCATACTATGATGCCATCCATCTGTTACTTGTCATTTATGGGAAACTTCTATCTCATCTCCCAAAATAATTTCTTGATCCCTTATCCATCCCACAATGACACCCTTTCCCTCATTTCACCATTCCTAATGTTTGCAACACAGAATTTAACATCTAATTATATATCACAATGTATAATACCTATCTTTGTCATTTCTATTTCTCCAGATAAAGCATGCAGCATCTCAATGGCAGTGACAAATTACATTTATTCATATAGACAGTGCTATAAGGACTATGGATGTGCAGTACACACTTGCTCATGAAATTGATATTATTATATTTCATTAGGATTTGATGGCTTTATGTTATTTTACGCAAGAATCTCCCATCTAATAAATTCTTATGAACTTTCCATTCTTTACTTATGGATGGACATATTGAGCATTAAGCTCTAGAGATAAGTCCTTTCAGTCTCTTAGGTTTGAGGAGAGCTCACTGCCTCTTAATCTACCCAAAGAGAAGTCTGTGATCCACCAGAACATAAGAACAGGTACTATTCTTCTCTTGTGTGTTCTTGTAATCACTGCCTCAATTTACCTGGATTAGCACACAGCATAGCTTTTAATATAAATGCTTTTCTGAGGATCTCCTTAAGTACTACAAGGCATCAACACTGGGGGTCTAGGAGTGGGAAATTGAACTAACACATTACACATAGTACACAAAACCAGGGGTGAGGGTTTCAGGGTAAAAGAGAGAGAGAGACAGAGACAGAGAGGATAGAGAAGTAGGGGAAACAAGGCTTTACTCTTTTGGATTTTTGTCATAAATCCTCCCTTGAAACCCTTACTCTCTATTTTCCTAATTCTTGTTTTAGATTTCCCATAGTTTCCACTGTCCTTCTAGTTTTAGTTTCAACTCTTTCCCTTCTTTTTGTAACTTCTAAACTGTTCCCATAATAATGAGGACCCAGTCTTATCTTTCTCTTTGTGTTGTAAAAACACACCAGCTTTCAACCAGACGTTAAAGGCATTTACCTCTTTCTGGCTGGTCTGCTGAAGGCTCCTAAAAAGAAAGTGTGAGTTCTGGTGTGACAGTGCATAGGCTACTTTTCACTGGAAATGGCTGCGGTTAGATATCTTCTAAATTGCATAAGGAAAACACCCAACACAACATGAATATTAACTCTCTGTGACCCCAGAGGTTACTTTATGTGAGATGTATATATAAATATATAAATATATAAATATATAAATATATAAATATATAAATATATAAATATATATTCTTCCTTTTATGGTGTATTTGACCCTGTTCTTGATCAATAAAAAATGAATATTCACTGATCTCCAAACCTATTTTGATAACAAAGAAACACAATATTAATTGGAAATGCTATTAACTCTATCTGAATTACCTGATATGTTCTTATTATCATATTAATATTTTCTAACTGCCAATGTTTTTTTTTTTGTTTTTTTTTTATATTTTTAATTGAATTTCGAATACAGTTGTCTCCACTTTCCCACCACTACTTTCCCTCAATAGTAATGGAAGGTCCCCCTCAGTACCAACATATAGCATTCATTCTGCCATTCTTCAATTCAAAATCTTTGAGATTTATTATTTCTATAATTAGCATCAATATCCTCATCCTACCTTCCAAGATTGTTCATTTACCTGGCCTAAATTTACATTTCCCAGACTATTTCTCTCTAAAATTTTGGCCATACATCACTTACTCTTCACAAATACATCATGGTCATCATGACTATTGCTGCTATTACTCATCTCTTATTTTAAATGGAATTATGTCATTCCTTGTCTCCACACACCCCCATAAAGACTGCAGAGTTTAAAGGCAAAAGGCCAATCTTGTAAAGAATACTGATTTTTAAGTTTTCTAAGTAAAAAGTCACTTCTCTTGGCACCTTTATATGTACTCTCTTACATTTTTGCTTAAATGTTTTCTGTCATCCATTCCTCTTGCAGAGTAGGATGATTTCTTCTCACTAAGGAAGTGTTTGTTTTTTTTACTGATTTTGTATCACTCATGTGTTGAGTGTAACAAAATTTGAAAGTTCAATACCAGGTATATTGGAAATGTGTTTAACATTGTAAAGAATCCATGACAATTTTATTACTTCTTCTCTACAACCTTTATTCATTCACTTAAAAAAGTTTACATATATTTCCACTAGTGACTTATTAAAATGTATTAGAATAGTCTGCTCAAAATTTAGACTGTAGATCTTTCAGCATAATAAGCTGAAATGAAATGCTTCACAGTAAGGTGAAAACAAGAATTGACAGCGAATACTCATAGAGACAAAATGGGAATACAAAGAAACAGAACACAAATTAAAGAACAAGAGAATTCTCCAGAAGAACTAGATGAAATGCAGGCAAGCAATTTATCAGATAGAGAGTTTAGAGGAATGATTATGAGGGTACACAAAAGCATGAAAAAAGACATAAAAATTAAAAGCTTCTGTATGGCTAAAGAAAATATCAGCAAAATGAAAAGGGAACCAACCATTTGGGAAAATATATTTGCAAATGATACCTAGGACAAGAGTTTGATGTCCAAAATATATAAAGAACTCACACAATGCCACTCCAGGAAGACAAATAATCCAATGAAAAATGGGCAAAGGACTTCAACAGAAACTTCTTCAAGGAGGACATACAGAGGGCCCAGAGACAGATGAAAAGATGCTCAGCATCACTAGGCATCAGAGAGATGCAAATTAAAACCACAGTGAGACACCATTTCACACCAGTCAGAATGGCCCTCATAACCAAATCAACAAACAGCAAGTGCTGGCAAGGTTGTTGAGAAAAGGGAACCCTAGTACACTGTCGGTGGGAATGCAGACTAGTACAGCCACTGAGAAAAACAGTATGGAATTTCCTCAGAAAACTAAAAATAGAACTGCCTTTTGACCTGGCAATTTCATTGCTTGGATTATACCCTAAGAATCCTAAAACACCAGTTCAAAAGTACCTGTTTGCCCCAATGTTCATAGCAACACGATTTACAATAGCCAAGTGCTGGAAGCAACCTAAGTGCCCATCAGTGAATGAGTGGCTCCCCAAACTGTGATATATTTACACAATGGAATATTATGCCACAGAAAGAATATAGGAGCTCCTACCCTTTGCGACAGGTTGGATGGATCTGGAGAGCATTATGCTAAGTGAAATAAGCCAGGCTGTGAAAGATAAATACCATATGATCTCACCTATAAGTGGAATCTAATCAACAAAACAAACAAGCAAGCAAAATATAACCAAAGATATTGAAATTAAGAACAAACTGACAGTTACCAGAGGCAAGGTGGTAGGGGATAAATGGGAAAGGAAAAGGGGAAAGGTTGTCAAGGAACATGTATAA
The DNA here is from genome assembly GCA_004026765.1 of Micronycteris hirsuta. Classification (NCBI taxonomy): domain Eukaryota; kingdom Metazoa; phylum Chordata; class Mammalia; order Chiroptera; family Phyllostomidae; genus Micronycteris; species Micronycteris hirsuta. The sequence continues at coordinate 3,812 of PVJI01017979.1, forward strand.
AGGAAACATGGATAAAACCAAGGGGGGTAGCATCAACAGTGGGGATAGGGATGGCTGAGATGGGGGAGAGGGCTGGGGTGAAAATGGAGACAACTGTTTGAACAACAATTTAAAAAATCTCAAAAATAGAGAAAAGAGGCATAGAAACTGTTATAAAGGACCAGTCAGAAATAAAGAATGCAATATCTGAAATTAGTAAACTGGAAGCAATAAACAGTAGGTTAGATGAAGCAGAGGATCTAATCTGTAACTTGTATGACAAGGTAGAAAAAAAAAACAGGCAGAGTAGCAAAAGTAAAAAAATAAGGAGAGCTTAAAAACATTTTAGACAACATAAAGTGTAGCAACATCTGTATCATGGAAATACCAGAAGGAAAGAGAGCAAGCAAGGGATCAAGAACATATTTGAATATATAACGACCAAAAACTTCCCTAATCTAGAGAAGGAAAAACACACACAAGTCCAGGAAGCTCAGAGAGTCTGAAACAAGTTGGACGCAAAGAGGCTTATGCTGAGACACATCATAATTAAAATGACAAGGCCTTAAAACAAGGAGAGAATCATAAAGGCTGCAAGAGAAAAGCAGGTAGTTATATACAAGGGAGCACCAATTAGACTGTTATATGATTGTCAGCAGAAACATTTCAGGCCAGAAGGGAATGGCATAAAATATTCAAGGTAATGAAAAGCAAGGACCTACAACCAAGGCTAATTTATCCAGCAAGGCTATCATTTACAATTGAAGGAGTTTCACAGACAAGAAAGGATTGTTATCACCAAACCATTACTGCAACAAATGTTAAAGGGCTTGCTTTAAAAAGAAGAAAAACAAAAAGAAAAAAAAAAGTAGAAAAGCATTTTATCTAACAATAATATAGCACTAAATACATATCTACCAATAATCACCTTAAAAGTAAATGGTTTAAGTGCTCCAACCAAAAGCCAATAGATATGCTGCCTCCAAGAGACACATTTCAGATCAAAAGATACACATAGACTAAAAGTAAAGGGATGAAAAGTAAAGGAATGGAGAAAGATATTTCATGCAAACAGAAAGGAAAAAGAGCTGGGCAGAAGTACTTATATCCAACAAAATAGACTTAAAACCAAGGCTATAGTAACAGACAAAGATGGATACTATATAATGATAAAAGGAACAATACAACAAGAGGATATAACCCTAGTAAATATTTATGGACCCAACATAGGAGCACCTAAATATGTGAAGCAAATCTTGATGGACAAAAAAGGAGAGATGGACAGAAATTCAGTCAGTGCAGGGGATCTTAACACCCCATTGACTTCAATAGATAGTCCTTCCAGACAGGAAGTCAAGGAGACAGAACCTTAAAAGACACACTAGATCAAATAGATTTAATTTATATCTTCACTCCAAAGAAGCAGAATATGTATACTTCTCAAGTGTACATGGAATGCTTCCTAGGATAGATCACATATTAGGATGCAAACCAAGTTTCAATAAATTTAAGAAGATTGAAATCATGTCAAGCATCTTTTCTGACCAAAATACTATGAAACTACAAATCAGTCACAAGAGGAACACTGAAAAACACACAAAGACAAGCTAAATAATAGAAGCTAAATAATGTCTTATTAAACAATGAATGTGTCAACAGCAATATCAAAGAAGAAATCAAAAGATACCTTGAAGCAATGAAAATGAGGACACAGTCATTCAAAATCTGTGGGACATTGAGAAAGAAATCCTAAGAAGGAAATTCATAGCATTTCAGGCTTATATCAAATAACAAGAACGAGCTCAAATAAACAATCTAAATTCACACTTAAAGGAACTATAAAAAGAAAAACAAAGCACAAAGTGAGTAGAAGGAAGGAAATAATTAAGATCAGAGCAGAAATAAATTAGAGTCTAAAAAACTACAAATCATCAATGAATCCAAGAACTGATTCTTTGAAAAGATAAACAAGATTGACAAACTGTAACCAATCTGATCAAGAAAAAAAGAGAAAGGACCCAAATAAAAAAAAATTCAGAAATGAAAGAGGAGAAATAATAACTGATAGCAAAGAAATACAAAGTATTGTAAGAAAACACTATAAACAACTACATGCAAAAAAAAAAACTGGACAACCTAGACAAATAGGATAAATTCCTATATAAATAAAATCTTCCAAAACTAAATCAGGAAGATTCAAAGAATGTGAATAGACAGTTTACACTTAGTGAAATTGAAGCAGTAATCAAAAAACTCCCAACAAACAAAAGCCTTGGACTGGATGGCTTCACAGGTGAATTTTACCAAACTTTCCAGGAAGAACTAACATCTCTCCTCTCAAACTATTTCATAAAATTCAGAGGAGGGAAACCTCCCAAACTCATTTTATGAAGCCAGCATTATCTTAATTACAAAATCAGATAAATACACTGCAAAGTAAGAAAATTATAGGCCAACGTCCCTGATGAACATAGAAGCTAAAATCCTCCACAAAATATTAGCAAACTGAATACAGCAATGCTTAAAAAATCATACACCATGGTCAAGTGGGATTTATTACAGGAATACAAGTTTGGTACAACATTTGTGAATAAATAATTGTGATTCACCACATAAACAAAATGAAGGTTAAAAACTACATGATCCTTAGATGCAGAAAAACCATTTGATAAAATCCAGCACCAATTTATGATAAAAACTCCAGCAAAGTGGAATTAGAGGAAACATAACTAAACAGAATAAAGGCCTACATATTACAAACCCACTGCCAGCATTATACTCAACGGGCAAAAATTACAAGCATCCCTCTTATGAATGGAGTAAGAGAGAGATGTCCACTTTTACCTCTCTTATTCAATATAGTACTGAAGTCCTGACATAGCAATCAGACAAGAAGAAATAAAAGGCATCCAAATTGTAAAGGAAGCAATAAAACTGTCATTATTTGCAGATGGCATGATACTGTACTTAGAGAACCTAAAGATTCCATCAAGAAAGTATTAGAACTGATAAATGAATTTAGCAAACTAGCAGGATACAATATTAATACCCAGAAATCAGTTGAATTTTCATGTACCAATAACTAACAGAAAGAGAAATTAAGAAAACAATCCCATTCACAATTGCTTCAAAAAAGAATAAAAGACCCTGGAATAAATTTAACCAGGATGTGAAAGACATGTACTTGGAATATTACAAGGCGCTGAAGAAAGAAATGAAAGATACAAGCAAATGAAAGCACATACTGTGTTCATGGGTAGGAAGAATTAACATCATTAAAATGTCCATACTACCCAAGGCAATCTATAGATTCAATGCACTTTCTATCAAGATTTCAATGATGTATTTCACAACACAGGATACTAACCACTATATGATCATGGGGAGCTACTTTGGATCCTCAATGACGTATTTTACTTAACTAGAACACATATTTCAAAAATTTATATGGAACCACAAAAGACCCCTCATAGCAACAGCAATCCTGAGACAGAACGAAGTTGGAGGAATCACGCGACCTAATGTGAAATTATACTATAAGGCCTTAGTAATCAAAACAGATTGGTATTAGCATAAAAACAGACACATAGATCAATGGACCAGAATAGAGAGCCCAAATATAAGCCCACACCTGTCGCAGATTTCGACCCACAAAATCCATGGGGGGACCGCCCAGATCGCTTGAATCAATCTTACCCAGAGACACGCTTAGAGGTGAGAATCCGGCGACCATGGGTCTCCTCCACCATCCCCATCTTGGGGAGAAAGACCTCGTGGGTTGCTTAGCCGGGGCTTTTATTAGAGGCATTAAGACACATTTACATTGGATTGATTATTCATGGGATTAAGCAGAACAGGGGTAGGATTACTCATAGCAAGGCATTGGGATGTAAATTCAGGTCCGGTGGCAGATAGGACCAGGTTAAAGTAATATGCAGGGCACAGCAAGCCAGAATTTTTTAAGATACATCTTTACCAAATTCCTATTAGAGAATTACTATTCCACAGACATGATCCACACTTGCTTACACGGGAATCACACGGAGCTGTGCTCAAAATGTGTAAATTCTCAGGACTGCGTGTTTACACACGTGTGGAAATCACTGCCACACACACCTTTATAGTCAATTAATATTCGACATAGGAAGCAAGCACATACAATGGGCTAAATATAGTTTATTCAATAAATAGTATTGGGAAAATTGGAAAGATATTTGTAGAAAAGTGAAACTAGATTACCTTTTAACACCACACATAAGTATAAATTCAAAATGGATCAAAGACTTAAATGTTAGACCCCAAACCATACAAGTCATAGTGGAAAACATAGGCAACAAAAGTTCAGACATTGCTCGTCACATTATTTTATCAGATATATCTCCCCAAGCAGGTGAAACAAAAGAAAAAATAAACAAATGGGACTACAACAAACTAAAAAGTTTTTCCAAGCCAAGGAGACCATCAACGAAATAAAACGCTCATAAAATGAAATAACATATTTGCCATTATATCTGATAAGGGTTTAACATTCAAAATTTATGAATCACTTAGAAAACTCAACACCAAAAAAAGCAAACAACAAATATTTCAATTAAAAAATGGGCAAAGAATGTAAATAGATACTTATCCAAAGAGGACATATGGATAGCCAATAGACATATGAAAAGATGTTCAATATTACTAATCATCCGAGAAATGCAAATTAAAACCACAATAAGATATCACCTGTCAAAATGGTTATTATCAATAAATCAACAAATAAGTGCTGGTGAGGATGTGAAGAAAGGGGAACCTTTTTCCATTGTTGATGGAAATGCAGACTGGTGCATCCACTTCAAAAGCACTATGGAGATAGCTCAAACAATTCAAAATGAATCTGCCTTTTGACCCAGCAATCCCACTTCTGAGAATATATCCGAAGGAACCCGAAACACTAATTTGAAAGAACATAAGCACCCCTATGTTTATTGCAATGTTATTTACAATTGCCAAGGTATGGAAGCAGCCTAAGTGCCCACCTGTAGATGAGTGGATAAAATAACTATTGAACATTTATGCAATGAAATACTACTCAGCCATAAAATAGAAGAATATTTTACCCTTTGGGGTAGACTCTATGGATGGACCTGGAGAAAATTATGCTAAATGAAATAAGCTAGTCAGAGAAAGACAAATACCAAATGATTTCACTCATATTTGGAGTGTAATGAACAAATTGAACTAACAAGGAAAATTGGGACAGACTCATTGATGGAGAGAAGGATATAGCTAGAGGGGGAGGTGTTAAGCGGTGAAGGGATTTAGCAAGAAAGAAAAAAGGACTCATGGACATGTACAATATTATGGTGATTGCTGGGGAGAAGGGGTATAAGAGGACCAAATTGTAATGGAAAAAATACAATAAAGATTAAAGAAAAAAATGAAAACACATAAATGTTTATAGCAATTTGACAGAGTAATTTAACATTTGTTTAATATTACTAAAATACAAAACTGGTCCTTTTGCTCTGTATGTCTTCTTTTATTTATTTCATTTTCATAGGAACTAACTTAGTATATGTATACTCAGGACAGTCCAGGACATAATCTCTAGAAAATTTCCAACCATTGTGAATATAATGAGAACAGTTTGCACAGCATTGATGTAACCTGGCAGCTAAGAAAAGTGGACTAGAATACCCATGTATGAACAATGACGACTTCACTGTACTAGTCAATGGGGGTGGTAGATGCTATTGAGTGAGCATGTGCACTGTACTATTGTTTCATTCAAAAATCACTGAACAAGTAGAGTAATGAATCTGCGTCAGATTTTGCTTTAAGCTTGAACATGCCTCCATGGAAACTATTCAAATGATTCAGAAGGCTGAAGTTATGGACAATTGGTGATTGGCAGCTTCTTCTCAATAGCTTGCCTGCTCATGCATCGCATCTTGTGAAGAGATTTTTTGGCAAAATGTCAAATCACCGAGGTGATTCAGCCCCCTACAGATCAGATTTGGTGTCCTGTGACCCTTGGCCTTTTCCAAAAGTAAAATCACCTTTGAAAGGCAAGAGATTTTAGAGCATTGATGAGATTCAGGGAAATATGACAGGGCAACTGATGGCGACTGGAAGAACTGTGTGAAGTCCCAAGGTGCCTACTTTGAAGGGGAGTGAGGCTTCATTGTCCTATGTACAGTATTTCTTGTATCTTCTTTAATACATGTATCTATTTTTCATATCATATGACTGGATAATTTATGGACAGACCTTGTATATATCCCAGAAGAGCTGAGGATGAAATAGTTCCAGCCTGATTTGGAAGGCCTGAAACTGGGAGAACCAATTGTTTGATTCCAGTCTGAGTGCCAGCACACTTGAGATCCAGGAAGAGCTGATGGTCCAGTTAAAGTCTAAAGGCAGGAAAACACTGATGTCCCAGCTCAAAAACAGTCTGTCAAGAGGTATTTCCTCTCATTTGGGGAAGGGTCCGGCTTTTTGTTCTACTTAGGCCTTCAATTGATTGGGGAGGCCCACCCACATTGGGAAGGAACAATTTGCTTTACTGAGTCTACCAGTGTAAGTGTTAATCTCATCCCAAAACATCTTCAGCTAAATGCCCCAACATAATGTTTGACCAAGTATCTGAGCATTCCAGTTAGGTTGACATATAAAGTTAATTATCATGGTATAATTTTTTTAAAGTATCTGTCATAAATTAAAAATTAAAAAAAAAAAAGCAAACAGATAAACTGGTATTTCAAGAGAGATACACTCACTTCCTTGACACAGCCAAGCTAGCACTGGGTTTCGGAGCTGATTCACTTGGAGTCCAAAAGTTTCCAACTGAAAAACTGTCTGGCAAAAAGGAGATGTAAATCCCTCCCAAATCAGGTGATCTATGTGTGGGAAGATTATTGGCACTACCAGAAACAGGGCTTTGGTAAGTCATTACCAAATCCAAAACAAAGAAAAACATAGTTTGCTTATTTTTTTTCTGGAGGAACTGGGACCGTTATTCCAAACCAAAACTAAAAGCATCAAAACCTAAAATAAATTTGAATTCTGAGCTAGCACATGTGCAACCAAGAGTCTGGATTCAGGTCAGAAGAAAACTGAGCAGAGCGAGCGTCCCTGATGTAACACCTACTCTGTTCCAGCACCTTCAGACTGCACCACTCTACTGGTTAAATTGATCAACGTTTAGATCAGTTGTTCCAATGAAACAGGACAATGGAATGATTGAAATATTTTAGAACTGTATTACCTAAGCCAATTAAAGAGTTAGTGGTAAAAATATACAACAGTATTTTTTGTAATAAGGTAATAAATATATTTGTATTTCATTATGGCATTACATGAATATGTCAAGATCCATTTTAAAGTTTCTGCTGTTGCTTTTATCTTGAGTTCTAAACATCAAATTTTCACTGTCTATATTTCCAAGCAAAAGAAATTCATCTCTTTTCTTAGGTACCTTTGCAATGTAGTGTTAATAATCTTGAGTTCTATAAAATGTCTTTTTAAAAATACAACATGGGGATTGAGTTTAAACATACTAATATTCATTAAGAGACAAATACAGATTTTGGCAAAAGCAGGTTTACAGTTGTTCCTGTGGAAAATAAGACATAATTAATAAATAATAACATGAGAATAAATTCTGTGTATTGCATACTTACAGCTGTATACCTGCTTTTGCCTCACCCTATATTTGCCAGGTACTATGCTAAATATCTTAGTATGTCCATACATAATTTTAATTCATCTTTAAAGTGACACTATGAGGTAAATCTTTTTTAGCTTCATTTTGTAGTTGAAGATGTTAAAGTTCATAAAGGTATGTATTTTGCCTCAGTTGCTCAGAAATTAAGTACCAAAATCAAGATTTGAATCCAGGTCAGCACTATCCATTGTGATGCTCCTTACACTATGACAAAGCAAAAGTGAGAACAAAAATCAAGGGAAGGAGGGAAAAATGAGAGCAAAAATGAGAGTAAGGGACTACCTTCAGATATCACAATCTGTAGCTCCTAGCTGTTGACCTTATTCTCTGAAAATAAGGATAAGATTATAAGATTCTAAAACCCAAATCATCTAAATTTGTTTCAAATTGGTTTACAGAGCACATATTCTTGAAAGGGCTGAGTAAAATGGTTGTCACCTGGCGAGAATTAACTTGTCCTGATTTCTCCTGGAGAGCTGCCAAAATTCAAAATGTTCTTCCTCACTGTATGTGAGAGAACAAAGAGTCATTGCGTATCTTTAATTAGACATGCCATTGTCCCAGTGATAATAATCTTATCAACGGGAATGAGAGTGAGAGAGGGAGCTGTCTTCCATGCCTAGCTGGTTTATTGTTGGACAGAGTTGGTGTTTTATCACCCCACTGGGAAGATGTCATATCTAGGTATATAGGAATCACTCAGGTGAACTTCAATCCACTTAAGGCCAGGGGGCTTGTGCATTCTATAAATCAATGAGTGAGCCCTTACCATTCCTTTAGCTTCTGCAATATGCTCCTTGGTAAATTAAAAAAAAAAATTAAAAGCAATATACCTAGGTGAAATGAAAGAAGACAGTTGACTGATGATAGTGGCTCTGGCTCTCACCAATAAACTTTATCTGGACTTATTTTGTAATGCTTTCTCTCACCGTGTATATTTATTGACAGTTGCATAGAGCCCTTACTCTGGTTATCATCAAAGCATTGAATATATTAAGAAAGCTATCTCGGACCAACAGAGTTTCTAAAGGCTGAAAGAGGTCTATTTAAGAAAATAACATCATTTTTGAACTTAAGCTTCTGCTGTCAAAGTTTTGATAACAAGTGGAAATATGCTTCACTTTTATTTGCATAAGGACAGTAGTCACTGGTATTGCAATGAAGAACCATTTATTTAGATAGAGTATAGAAAATCAAAGGGACTAAGAAATAGCAGTCACTCTTTAATTTATGTTCGGTTAAATAATAAACAATTTATTTGAGTAGAGTGGACCAGTGCTTGCCTAATATTGTCATTTAAGGGAAATTAAGTTAATAGCTACTTTTGTTTATGTACATTAGCATTGTTTTTTTTTCTGTTCCTTTATGTAGGTCAAGCCTTCACAACATTTTTGTACAACCACATAGCTAGGTAAACAATAATCCATAGTTAATAGAACATGGAAGTCAGTACTAGAAAATGAACTAACAGTCCACAGCCTCATCTGTTAAAGCACCAGTTGATATAGAAGACATTTTAGCATTTATCATTTAGAATCTGTAAATATTTTTAGTGGGTGTTATTGTCATCATTTATCTGAAATTTGTCTTGTAATTCCAATAGTGTTTATTGGCAGGAATGTTTTCTGAAACCTCAATCTAAGATTTAATTTCCATGTTTATTAATCTACTTGTACAATATTAGTCTGCTTGGGCTGTCATGAAATATCACAAGTGGGTGGTTTAAACAATAGAAATTTACTTTCTCACAATTCTGGAGGCTAGAAATCTGAGCTGAAGGAGTTTGCAGCCTAGTTTTTTGTTTTATTTTATTTTTTTCCTGAAGCCTCACTCCTTGGTTTACAGATGGCCCCCTAATTACTGTGTCTGTGCATGGTCTTTTCTCTGTCCAGGAACATCCCTCCTGTCTCTCTATATGTCCTAATCTCCACTTCTTTTAATGACACCAGTCAGGGTCCTTAAGTTGAATCAGGATCATCCTAATGGCCTTATTTTAACTTAATTTTCTCTTTAAGAACTCCATCTCCAAATACAGTTCCATTTTGAAGTAGTGGGGATTAGAGCTGCAACTTTTGGATCGCAGTGAAGAACACAATTCAGTCCATAACATCACTATTTAGCAAATTTTATGTGATTTTATCTTGTTGAATATACTCTTTTAAAAAGAGTATGCAGGTCTACCATAGAACATCTTTTTGTTTATTTAAGATAAATTTTTATACTTTTTCTTTTAATCTTCACTCTCCTCTTTTTTAAAGGGCATGTAAGATGATTAATTCCACGAGATAATATGAGTACATGTGGTTCTAAGAAAAACAGACATGGTTTAAATTGTGAATGATAAAATTTTAAAATTAATTTGAGATAATGTAGTCATCTTTGTTACCTGTGGGTGTGGGATAAGTTCTAACAGCAAAACTGTCAAAGCAAAAGAAAAAAAGATTAAAATATTGAAAATTAGATTATAACAAACGTAAGCATTCGTGCCCAGTAAAAAGGTATTAAGAGCAAAGATATTAAATTATAGATTGAAAATTTATTTTTGCAAGGCCTAAAAATGGTAAGGGGTAATTAATGAACTTCTGTATACAACTCGTGTATAATATCTTAGTAGAAAAATGAGACATGAATTTCACAGCAAGAAAATATAAATAGCTAACAACACATTGCAGATATGCCCAAACTTACTTATCAAATTAATAATTAAATCATTGAAAATTAAAAAATGAGAAATCACTATCTACCCTTTAGAAAACTGTGCAGGTGTGGGTGAAGATGTGGAGATGGATATAGGACTGTTTACACACTGCCGATGACACAGAAGGCTGACACATCCATCTGGAGATCAAACTGTTCACTAATTTCACGAACACACACACGTATCAGCCAACAGTGTTGCTTTCAGGAGATTCTCATAGAGATTTCTCATAGAAACAAACAATAGTATTCGTGACAACATTCTCGTGAGTGTAGGGAATTAGAGGCAATCACGGAGTCCATCACTATTGGAATGAATAAAGAAAATGTAAATAATATGCTCCACGGAATTCAAGCAGAAGTCAGAAGCAATGGAGTATATCTACACATAAAAAACAGAGAGAAAAACCTACCCCTGCGCTTGTCCTTAGGGCCACCAGTCACCACCCCGCACCCCTCCCCCGCCCCCGCCTCTTGGGCCCCCGGGGACTGCCTGTGAGAGTATCTGGGAAAAGATGGCGGAGGAGTGAATGGAAGTCACACTGACTTCCTCCGAGGACCAATCTGGAATTACAACTCAATTGTGGAGAAATCACCCAGAACAAACTAGTGAGCAATAGCCAGAGAAAAGAATATAACTTCGGACATACAGAACCAGCTTCAGCACAACCAGTCTGGTAAGGAGGGCAGTAGAGACTCTAGAGGGCTGGCTGGGCACCCACAGGTGGCAGCACTGTTGGGATAATTAAGTGGCGGTTGGATCCCCCGAAGAAGATTGGGGTCTAAACCCTAAGCTAGGATCCCCAGCTTAGAACTCCAGAGCCCAAAAAGTACACAGATAACAATCAGTGGAAAAAGCAGCAAGGTTGCTCTCTGCCAGAGACAGGTGGTTAGAGATGCAAAGGCCATTTAAAGGGCAAACACACACATTTCCACTTGCCTAGGGCTCAGGCGAAGGCAGGGACAGTGTGGACAAGAGATGCTTGAGGAGAGACTGTGTACAGAGGCTCTGGGGAGAGAACTGAGAGATCAGCCACTAGAATGAATCATCATGCTGAGTCATCTCCCAGACAGCAGCAGCCTCTGCACTCAGGCAGACCACTCCCCTCTGAGCAGCAGTAACCTGAGGGGAAACAATAGCCCCAACGTAAAGAGGGTCTCTGCCATTTTCCTTTGGTGCTTAAGCCTGACTACTGAGTTCTAGTGACCAGATAAACAACTGAAGGAGACAGCCAGAGACAGTAGATCACTAGCGAAGGAGGGGTAGAGTGGATTTGAGAGGCTTGAGGAGAGACTGGGGATGGAGGCTTTGGGGAGAGAATTGAGAAATTAGCCACTGGGATCCAGTGCTGAACCAACCTCCATATGCAGCAATCATCCTGCTCAGGCAGATCACTCCCCTCCAAGCAGCAGCTACCTTCCGGGAAACAATAGCCCTCACCCCAGGGGGGATTGAACACCCCCGCCCATGCTTAAACCAGGTGCCTAAATCTGACTGCTGAGTGAAGAGGGGCCATATTAACAATTGAAAGAGTGACAGCAGATCCCTGGAAGTATGGAGCAGGCTGCCTAAGGTCAGACGGGATCAGTACCTGACATCACCAGAGGCAGATCCAGAAAGAAAAAAACTCAGTGGTAAATACAAGAGGCTACTGATATGAAGCCACTGTGGTCTCCTTCATGAGTTGCAATATTTTCTTTCCTGCATAGCTTTATAACATTCGTTTCTTGTCCAGTGAATCTGTATATAATAAGTCACTAGATTTTATAGTATAGTGTATTTCAGTTCACATATTTTGCCCGTCCCTTCTCTTAGCCCAGCTTACCTTCTTCTTTCCTTGCAATATTATCATTTCAAATTTGGTTTTCTCTCTAGCTACAACTTGTTTCCATTCCACACTCTTACAATTTCCCCCTGTCTAGACACTCAAAACAAATTCTCTTGTCAAGGGTCATTTCACTTCCTTTTGCCAGCTATTTAAAATTTCCCTGTTCTCTCTATATCTGTAATGAACTTTGCTAGCTGGTTGTGGGTAGGATAGTTGTTGTTGCATTGTTTTTTCAAGGTTATCTCTAGAACTTCACTAATTCTGTATTTCAAATAACAAATTTTACTGAACCCCTCTCCTACTCTTTTTTTAATGAACTCAAATTTTAATTATGCCTTCTTAGCCTGTTTTTTTGTCTTTCTTCTATTTCTCTTTCATCCTGCTCTTCTATTTTTCTTTATTCTCCATTTTTTCTTTTCCTTTACATCCCAAATTTTAGTTTTTCCCTCGCTTAGTCTAGCTTTTGTTCCTCACTCTTAGTATTGCCTCTCCCTCTATCCTTTCAAAATCACTTCCCATTCCTCTAAACATCTCTTAGACTTTTCTTTGTTTCTTTTTTCCCTCTTATTCCCCATACCACCTATATTAATTTAAACTCATTTGTTGTTGATAGTACTCCAGTGGATCTTTCTCTCCAATGTGGCTCCTATATTCTTATTAATTATTTAATAGTTTCCTTTCTCTCTCTCACTTTATTTTATTTTGTACTATTTTAATTTCTGTTTAAACCTAATATTATATGCTTCTCTTATCATTCTACATTTTACACTCTTCATTTTCTTTCTTTATTCATGAGGTAAAATTTACCTTCTCTCCTTGCACTGCTTCAACTCCCAACTCTTATTAGTGCCCCTCCTTCTACCCTCTCAAAATCATTTCTCTTTCACTAGGTCATCTCATATCCACTCTCTTTTCTTATAATAGGCTTAATCTAGTTTTGCCCTTATTAATACTGGTTTGTTTGCTATTGATAGTGGGATTGTTGGGGAAGCTATATTTGTGGGTGTGGCTTTGTTTCTTGGGCTCTGTAGTTTTGTTTAGGCAGTGCCTGCACAACAGCACACAAGACGTGGTGGGCAAAGTGACCCTATGCAGCAATATTTTCACTGATGTGTCCCTTATAGCAAGGGACATAAAGTAAAAAATAAACAAATGGGACTTCATAAAAAATAGAAAGCTCCTGCATGACTGAAGAAAACGTCAGCAAAATGAAAAGGGAACCAACTGTATGGGAGAACATATTTGCCAATGATACATCGGACAAGGGTTTGATCTCCAAAATATATGAAGAATTCACATGACTCTGTACCAGGAAGACAAGCAATCCAATAAAAAATGGACAATAAACATGAACAGACACTTCTCCAAGGAGGACATACAGAGGACCCTTGACATATGAAAGGATGCTCAGCATCACTAGCCATTAGAGAGATGAAAATTAAAACCACAATGAGATACCACCTCACACCAGTCAGAATGGCCATTATAAACAAATCAACAAATAATAAGTGCTGGTGGGATTGTAGAGAAAAGGGAACCCTAGTGCACTGTTGGTGGGAATGAAAACTGGTTCAGCCTCTGTGGAAAACAGTATGGAACTTCCTCAGAAAACTAAAACTGGAACTGCCTTTTGACCCAGCAATTCCACTGCTGGGTTTATACCCTAAGAAGCCTGAAACACTAATTCAAAAGAACCTATGCATCCCAATATTCATAGCAGCACAATTTACAATATCCAAGTGCTTGAAGCAGCCTAGATGCCCATCGGTAAATGAATGGATCAATAAACTATGGTACATTTACACAATGGAATACTACACAGCAGAAAGAAAGAAGGAGCTCTTACTCTTTGTGGCAACGTGGATGTAACAGGAAAGTATTATGTTAAGTGAAGTAAGCCAAGTGGTGAAAGGCAAATACCAGCTTATCTCACCAATAAGTGGAACCTAATTAACAAAACAAACAGGCAAGCAAAAAAAAAAAAAAAAAACAGAGACATTGTAATTGACAACAAACTGACAGTAACCAGAGGTGAGGGGAGAGGGAAATAAAATGGGAACGAAGGGAAAAGGATGTAAATGAACATGAATGAGGGTCCCATGGATGGGACCAAGGTGAGGTGGGATTGAGGGTGGGAGATGGGTGTGGGTGGGGCAGGGGAAAGTGGAGGTGGGAAAATGGAGACAACTGTATTCGAACATCAATAAAAAAAGGAATAAAAAAATAGGGAATTCAAAAGTAGAATGTTAAGTGTAAAAAAAGTTTAAAAATTAAATATATGGACTTCTGGCCAAGATGGAGGCATAGGTGGACACACTGTGCCTTCTGGCACAACCAAAAGAGGAAAAAGAACAATTTAAAAAACAAAACAAACAACCAGAACAGACAGAAAATCGAACTGGGTGGAAGTCTGACAGCCAAGAAGTTAGGACACATTCATCTAGACCGGTAAGTGGGGTGGAGCCGGGTGGAGAGTGAGCACAGTGAGACGGCAGTTTGCCTGGAGAGACTCACTGCAGGCGCACCTGGCCAAAACACTGCTGTGCACTCAGGGAAGCCCCATGGCCGGTGCACCTGGAGAAGCCTGAGGGAACCAGCAAGCCAAGACTGGTGGACCAGTGGTCTCTCATTAGCATGCAGGTAAATTGGGAGAAGGAGCTGGGGAGCAGAGCAGATCCTGCAACCCACCATTGTGGGGGGTGAAAGCCTCGGACCACCTATTGAAAGCACCTATAGGGGTTGAGGTGGCTGCAGGAGCAACTCCCAGCATCACAGCAGAACTCATTGGGGGAAAGTGACTGGGAGCCAGTTGTAAGCATAGCAAGCACCAGTGTTCCCTCCCAGGCCTCACCCCCAAAGGCAGCCTCAAAACACAACAATATAGGTCACCTCACCCTAGTGAACACCTAAGGCTCCACCCCTTTTTTCTCTGCCCAGAAAAAAAAAATGGCCCAAATGGAAAAGCACATCAAAGCTCCAGAAAAAAATACAACTAAGCTACAAAGAGATAGCCAACCTATCAGATGCACAGTTGAAAACACTGGTAATCAGGATGCTCACAGGATTGGTTGAATTTGGTCACAAATTAGATGAAAAATGAAGAATACGCTAAGAGGAATAAGGGAAAATGTATAGGGAACCAATAGTGATGGGAAGTAAACTGGGAATCAAATCAATGGTGTGGACCACAAAGAAGAAAAAAATATTCAACCAGAAAAGAATGAAGAAACAAGAATTGAAAAAAAAAAAAAAATGAGGAGAGGCTTAGGAACCTCCAGGACATCTGTAAACATCCCAACATCCAGGTCATCAGGATGCCAGAAGGACAAGAGGAAGACCAAGGGATTGAACATTTATTTGAACAAATAATGACAGAGAAGTTCCCAAGTCTGGTGAAGGAAATGGACTTCCAGGAAGTCCAAGAAGCTCAGAGAGTCACAAAAAAACTTGGGCCCAAGGAAGCACACACCAAGGAACATCATAATTACATTAGCCAAGATTAAAGATAAGGAGAGAATTTTAGAAGAAGAAAGAGAAAAGGAGACAGTTACCTACAAAGGAATTCCCATAAGACTGTAAGCTGATTTCTCAAAGGAGACATTTCAGCAAGAAGGGGCTGGAAAGAAGTATACCAAGTCATGAAAGGCAAGGACCTACATCCAAGAATACTCTATCCAACAAAACTTTCATTTAGAATGGAAGATCAGATAAAGTGTTTCTCAGATAAGGTCAAGTTCAAGGAGTTCATTGTCACCCAGCCTTTATTATATGAACTGTTAAAGGGATTTATATAAGGCATGGAAGGATATCAACAGGGGAGTGGTAGGGGGAGAGAGGAGGAAAAAGTACAGAGAATGAGTAGCATAAGCAGTAGGTAGGAAACAGACAGGGGGAAGTTAAGAATAGTATAGGAAATGTAGAAGCCAAACCCATGGCCATGAACTAAAGAGGGGGAATGCGGGTGGGAGGGGGTGTGCAGGGCAGAGGGGAATGGGGGAAAAATGGGACAACTGTAATAGCATAATCAATAAAATATATTAAAGAATACTACAGAGAAAAAATGAAATATATGGCATAATCAAGTTACGTACATTAAAATACATAGTGTATTCACACACAAAAAAAACAATACGCAAATTTAACAATACATAGAAAAGTTGCCAATGGGTACAGGAAAAGGAAGAGTAGTTAGAATTAAAGAGAAAAAAAAAAAAAAAACAAATACAATGAGCACCATTCAGAAATAATATAATCAACTCAACCATCTGCTCTAAAATATAAAGAACAAAAAGGAATTTCCAAGAAATATTCTTGCAGAGTTCAATTTATACCTGGGAAAATTGCTGTACCATAACATACATATTTTCTAGAATCAACACAGTATGAGTATCTGTAAAAGAACTTGAATTGAAATAGTGACTACCATGACCTTTTGTCAAAGAGATAGTTTGAATCGATGAGTCTGTCTTCTAATTCTCATTATTAAGGCTTCCTTTCAATTGCATACACAGGCGTAGTGCTCTTTATCAACATTTAAGTTTTGCTTGGTTTGTCACAGTACATTCTAAGTGTTATCATCTTTATTTCTATTTCTTTATCTAATAATAAAGATTTGTTTATTTCCTTTAATTCACTCCAAATTAATTCATAATTAGTTTTTTTTTTATGGTATGCTGTTTTAGTCAAGTTGGAGATATGAAAAAATAAGGTCTAGCCTTTGAACTTCTATTTAAGATCCCAGGTTAGTTACTCAAGCCACAAGTTCCATTTTTCTAACGAACTCCTAAAAATTACTATGAAGAAATAGATCCCAACTGCACCAACCTCTCAAGTGAACAACCATATAAGCACGGTTAGAAAAAAAAATTCAAGTGAAATTCTATCTACTCTACAAGTTTCTGATTTTTCTTCTTTCAGATCCAACATATTGGAGTATTTATCCTTAAACATAAATTTGAGGCTTCACACATCCATGTGACTTTGATGGCTCCTTCCATTGCTTAAGGAGCAAAGGCCAGAGTGTGTCTCTGAGACTCATCATTCTAGTACAACAAATCTTTGTCTCTAGTTCCAGCCCCAATAGAGGTCTCAAATGAGAGTTATCAGGGCAGGACAATTTTTGACATATTCCCTAATGATAATTTCTCATTTTTATAATAATTTATTTTTCAATTATAGTTTACTGATAAAAAGTTTTAAAAATAGTATATATTTATAGAGTTCCTTTTTTAATATTTCAAAAACTTTAATTACCATTGAATAAAACATTATATTAGTTTCAGATATACAATGTAGTGATTAGCATTATTTAATTTATGAAGTGATCACTTTGATAAATCTAGTCCCATCTGACTCTATACATACGTAGTTATAATATTATTAACTATATTCCCTATGCTATACTTGATATCCCATGACAATTTTATAACTACCAAATCATATATCTTAGTGCCTTCCTCTTTTTTACCCATCTCTCCAACACCCTCCTACCTGATACCATCAAAATGTTGTCTGTATCTATAAGTTTGTGTCTGTTTTGTTTGTTCATTTATTTTGTTTTTTATATTTCACATACAGGTTAAATTATATGGTATTTGTCTTTCTCTGTCTGACTTACTTAGCATAGTACCTCCTAAGTTCATCCATGTTGTTGCAGATATCAAGATTTCATTATTTTCATATGTCTAACTAATGTCCTAGCCAATAATTGCTGTTTGTTGATTTATTGGTGGTAGCCATGTGGACAGGTATGAGGTGATATCTCATTATAATTTTAATTTGCATCTCTTTAGTTACTGATATTGAGCAACTTTTCATATGTCTATTGGCCATCTGTATGTCCTTTTTGGAGAAGGGTCTATTTAGGCTCTTTGCCTATTTTTTAATTGGATTTTTTATGTTGACTTGTATAAGTTCTTTATATATTTTGGAAATTAACTCCTTATCAAATGTATCATTGACAAATATGTTCTTCCGTTCAGTGGGTTTACCTTTCATTTTGTTGATGGTGTCCTTTGCTGTGCAAAAAAAAAATTAAGTTGATGCAATATAATTTGTTTATTTTCTCTTTTGATTCCCTTGCCTAGGTAATATATCAGACAAAATATTGCTATGAGAAATGTCCCAGATTTTATTGCCTATGTTTCCTCCAAGGATTTTTATGATTTTCAGACTACCTTTTAAGTCTTTAATCTATTTTGAGTTTCTTCCTATGTATGGTTTAAGAAGGTGGTCTAGTTTCATTTTTTGCACACATCTGTCCAATTTTCTCAACACCATTTTTTAACAGTGGAAAATTGTAACAGTGGGAATTGTAACCCACTTCACCATTGTTTTGACATTGTTTCTGTAAATTCCGACTCTAACTAATATGTTGCTTGTAGATAAACAGCATGTTCGTATAAGAATCCTAGGGACAAAGCTCAAAAAATACCAATTCTGACCTCCAGGCATCCCAGCTCTGGGAGATCTGCTGACTTCCAGTTGTAAAGTGAGGATGACTAAACCTGGATGACAAACACCAGACCATCACTTGCCTTATCGGAATGGACTGTGCTCATCTGCATGTAGAGAAATTTTTAGCCACCTTCCTTGATCTCTTTCTTTTGTTTCCTTCTCCTTCCTCATAAAAATATCTGCCTCCCCTGAGATGTGGAGACGGGTTTTGAGACATGAGTCCTCCATCTTCCAGGTGGCCAGCACCTGAAAATAAACCACTTTCCTTTACATCAGTACCTGTCTCTCGAGTAAGCTTTCATAGTGGCAGGCAGCTGGACCTGCGTGTGGTTATGGTTTATTTAATAGACTTTCTTTACACCGTTGTATGTTTTCTCCTTCTTTGTCAAATATTATTTGATCATATAGGTGTGGGTTTATTTCTGGGCTCCCTATTCTGTTCCATTGATCTATATGTCTGTTTTTATGCCAGTACCATGCTGTTTTGATTACTATGGACTTGTAGTGCACAAAGTTGGAGGAATCATGCTATCTGATATCAAAATATATTCCTTTCTGAGATTAGGCCAAAGATTAGTGGATTGGTGGCTAGGTAAATATTGTACTAGTATTTTAAAGTGATGAAAAACTTTAAATTCATTGCCTAGATAAAAATGTGGATACTTCTGGAAAATTGATGGATCTGGCAGAATTAGGTCTGCAGATCCTCCGTGTAGCACAGCTGGAGCAGAGCACTGCTGTCCTGAAGTAAGCCTTGCAGCTTCAGGCTCTCTCAACAGACCACTGATGTTTCCAGGACACTAATCTGATGGTCATTGCCGTTTTTTAAAACCCTCACTCAAGGATACATTTATTGATTTTAGAGAGAGAGGAACAGGGAGAGAGAGAGAGAGACAGCAATGTGAGAAACGAACATCCATCGGTTGCCTTCCATACATGCCCTGACCAGGGATTAAACCCAGGACATTTTTTTGGGAGGGAGGATGGGACTATGCTCCAACCAACTAAACCACCCAGCCAGGGCATAGTCATTGCATTTATCATCACATTTCTACTGCTTTCTCCCTTGTACAAGAGAAGCATTTCCCTATAACAACATCACTCTTGAACATAAAGGCCTTAACATTTTCCTAAGTTTGACTAACCATCAGACAGTTTTCTTTTTGACATTGGGTCTCTGATAGCCTCCTCTCCCCCGCCCCACCCCCTACTTTTTTTGAACATTTATATATGTAACTTGCAATTGTGAATTATTTCTGCCCATTTAAGATGTAAATCTTCTCTCTGGCTCTTACAAGTTTTATAACCCAGAAACATCTTTCTCAAGGATCGGGGTGGGGAGGCAACCTTTTAAATTATAATGATCCTTATATAGTGCCCTTATATCACAGTCTCTGTGTGGTGGTAGGAGCCTAATTTCCATAACTGACAATAAAAACCACACATTCCCTATTCATATAGACTAACCTCTCACCAATGTTCTCTCATATTTTTTTTCATTAGCTTACTCCAGAATTTAATTTTTTTCCCTTTTGTTTTAGCAGAGTTCAAAGGTTCCCTCCCTTTGCAACAGTCTTGAACCCTAGAGTAATAATCTTGAGTTAAAGATTTTTCCCTGCCTGTTTAACAATGTTTGGCACAATTTTCTTTGACACTATCAAAATCAGAGAAGAAAAATGGAGCAAAATTCTAAACATTTTTAGGAAAATGGAGAAAAATATACTTAGTGAAAGTTAAAAACTACTCATGCAAAGATGAATATGCAACCAAGTTGAGCCTACGTGGTAGGAAAATAAACCCAGTCTACTCTGTTCATTTAGGTGTCTGCCTGACTCTGTTGGTATTTGAATTTGTGACCCCTGGTTTGTTCTTTCAGAAAGCCAGAAAAAGAGGTTATTTTCAAGCACCTATTGCTTTAGGCCCTGAAAAACCCCTGAGGCAAAGAAACAAAAAGTCCTACTCAGAACAGAAGGAAAATGCAGAGCACAAAACATAATAAACTCTCATACTTTTTGATTCTTCCTCAGCAGAGAGAACAAAACACGAATGAATTTTTCAATATATTATCCTGCCATACAGTATTAGTAAAGCACCGTGTTTTCTGCTTATCTTTCCTGCATTTGTGTCTGTAAATAATTTACAAAAAGGGATTTATTAGTAGCTTACTTTCTGTTTTGTAGTTTTTAATGAAGATAGGGCACTTTGATTTTCATCTGTAGGATTTAAATTACAACATGAATACTTTAGCATGTGAAAATCAATCTGAAATATGTTTATGTGTACTGAGGTTCTTGGATGAAAGGGACTAGATAAATATTGATTCTTTCCATGACTATTTGGCACTTGAGTTTCTTCCATGATTTTTAAAATGTCTCTTGTCCTCATTGTTAATCTCTCTGGAATCTGCATACTATTTTCCACTAATCTGTTTGCAGTGTCATCTGACTTACATTTGTTGTTGCTGAAGGTATTTTCCAGAAAGGAGTGATAAGTCACACATATATTTTTTAATTTATCATACTCATTACTCAACATGAGTTTATTCACTCAATTTCCAACATGTGGAATTTGTTTTAATGCTTCAGACTCAGAACTGACCAAATAGGCCAGTTGTACTTATCATTTCTATGAAGCACACCTGACTAACCATAGGCACATGTCCGCCATTTATATCTCTATTTCCATACTTATTTATAGAAGGGCTACTTGAGAAGTTATGCTACAACAGATAATCTCTTCTTCATAATTGAGGTGCTTCTATTTTTTTCCCCTAAACTGTTTTTCTACACTTTGGAGACTATTAAAGATGTCTGCTAGTGCCTGGGCATTATAACTCATTTATTAGGCACATAAACTGGTATTTGGTTACAGAACAGCTTGGCATTAAATTGATATCCCTTTCTTGCACTCCATAGAACTTAAAATCAAGAAGTAAATTCAGCTTTGTAGAGCTACATTATCTAAAAAGACCATATTTGTACTAATCAGCTGAAGATAAATGTATTTGCCAATGAAAATGTTGGTATATGTTTCTTTTTATGTTCTTTAATGTTTAGTTCTGAGCAGCAAACTAGCCATAATTTCAATTGCTTTCAATACTTTTAACTTTTAAGCTACAGTGGATATTGAATAATATCATTAGCTAAATTTTAAATTATAATTAAACTTTTAAAATTGTATTTCTTTAGTTTTCACTTAAAATGATCTGTTTCTACAAATTAACATGCTTTTATGCTTTTTTAATATATGAAATATTATTTAGCTTTACATTATTTAAAATATAGAAGCATTTCAAAAATGACTATTCACAGATAGTCCATCTACTAACACTACAAAATATTCCATAAAACATTATTTTAAAAGGGTTGAAAGTGACCATCTTAATAAGTTTGTTTATTTTGATGCTTTTTTGGAACAGATTTATTTGTGTCAAAATTTAAATGTTAACAAGGAATGTTCTTAGTTCTCAAAAATTTAAGAGAACTAAAAAAATATAAAAAGGAGAAAATAGAAAGAAAAGATGTTTTGCTAATTGCCTTTAATTCACTGTTTTCCAACTATCAGAAGGACAATTCTAAGCATTTATTAAAAAGTGACTTGTCATTTTTACTGTATGTTCTCATATATACATATGTAATACATGGTAATTTTGTAGTGTGATTTTATAGTTTAAGTAAAAAAATGAATTTGATTTAGAAAGACATTTGGTAACTATGTATTGTTCATATTATATTGTTCTTTAGTTCTCTTCTTACCCAATAGTTCCCCCAAAAGGGGCACTAAGTCATACACAGTGACAAAAAACAATCAACAACAAAAGAAACTGGCTTCCCTACTTTTATTTTCATATCAATTTCAAATAATCACAGACACAAAGTTATCAAATAAGAATAAATTAAATAAAACCTTCAACTAACTATGGCCAAAATAACGAATGACTAAAAGAAGACAAGAAATATAACAAGATGCGGTGGTGTGTACATGTCCACAAAAAATAAAAGCAAGTGAACAAGCAAAAAATACAACTACACAGAAAATGTGTGATTGAAAGAAAATGATCAATTGTTATATTAACGTGCTCATAAAGTTGTTACTTTTAAATACAGTTGTCCCTCGTTATATCGTGGTTCATTTATTGCAGCTTCAATGTATTGCAGGTTTTTAAAAAATATATATATCTAATCCTGTATTGTGGAGTTTTTGCTATATCATGAGATTTTGCAGTATATAGGTATTTATATAGTATTTATGATTTTAATTATTTTGCCTAAAAACTTAAAATAATATAAAAATATTAAAATGTTAATTCAAACATATTAAAAGAATATTAAATTGAAATAAAATACAGTATGTATTTCATCAGCAGATGAGTACTGTACTGTACACAATGGAAATGTAGTACGCCACCACCGCTTGCGCAAGTTTGCCAACGTGAGATTGTACACGGCACAGTGTTGGCTGATGGGATGTGAAGTGTTTATAAGAGTGTGGGAAAGGTTTATAGGAGTGTGGGAAGGGTTTATAAAGCCTTAAAATATATATAATAAAATAAATATAATGCCACTACTTTGCAGATTTTCACCTATCGTGGGGATCTCTGGAAAGTAACTCCCATGATAGGTGAGGGATCACTGTATATCCTAATGAAAATATATGATTTTATACAATCATAAAAATAAGGCTGTAGTTTTATTTACAATTAATGTAACTATCCTTCAACATCCTCCACTTGCTTTATACACATACCTTATCCAAAGCATTCTGAAAGTTTGGAGACTTTTTCTTATTGCTTCTTTACATTAATTCTTAGTTGAAATTTAATCAAAGAGATAATCCTTCTTTATGTGTAGGTAGGAAAATTATCTCTGCAGGAGATTCTTGCATCACTTGAATATTTATACAAACATGCTTTTTAATCTACTAGCCAAAGCACCAGACACATCAAGAAGAAATATTTGGATGTTAAACAGGGTCAATATGGTTCAACATTTTGATCTTAGATCTTGTGATGTCACTATTTCTCAGTTTAAGATTTTAGTTATATTCACACTGCATGTTCCCAAAGACTCAAAGATATATCGAAATATAATAAGGGATATGTCAATATGTTATATTTATGCATAGGTATATTTGGAAATATTTGGTTATATTAACTCCTGAATTAAACCTAAGAAGTTTGTTCCAAACTCTTTTTGAGCAAAGATGGAAATTTGTCACAATTTGTTGGTAAAAGTGAATCAATTCTAATTAATATTATGTTAATTAACTAAAATCAGTACATCATTAGCTTCAACAACAGAGTCAAGTGTATTAGGCTGTTAGTATAATCTTTTTAAAATTTTATTTCTCATCCTTCCCTATTTTTTCTTTCTCAAGACTCAGTTTGAGGCTCTTCTTTCTTTCACTGTTATGACTATTCAAAAAGTATAGCGGCTTCATTTATATAATTTCTTTTACTAAGGATTATTTAATATATTTTTAGAATACTTTGAAGTAATTATGTCAGTGAGAGTTGTAAGAAATAAGCGACAGGTACAATATAGAAAGAATTATTTACAAATATCATCAGAGACAACAAATTCTAGCTCCATGATAAGTGAGACCAGATAATTGGGTACAACTTATTATTTTTTGTTAATTGTTATTCTATTTCATTTGTCCCAATTTCCCCCATTGCTCTCCCTGCCCCACCCCCCTGCTCCCACAGTCAATCCCCACCCTGTTGTCCACAACCGTGGGTCATTCATACATGTTCTTTGACTGGTTCCTTCCCCTTCTTCCCCCCCTCCCCCTCCCCCATTCCTTTGGGTCACTGTCAGTCTGTTCCTTGTTTCCATGTCTCTGGTTTTATTTATTGTGTTTATATTTGGTATTTTAATCTATAAGACAATCATTCTTAATGACCCAAAGCTCAAGTCATTTAAAAATGTCCAAACTTGAAAGAAGTTCAAGGTTATTAGACTAATACTTGGGGGGTCTGGGTGCAGGGTGGCAAAATGATAGGCAACATTCTAAGCAGAAAGCAACAACACACCTTCAGGATTTTCTGTTACCTGTATGTCACCCATGGACCTGAAACAATATTTACTTCTAGAGGCCTCCAAAAACCATACTTATCCCTTAACACACTTTAAATTACTTAATTTCATGTATTGCTTGTTTTTTATTAAACTTAGTAGGTTCTGGAATAAATGACTATTATGCAATCTTGTGAGGAAGTGGTTTTACCCCTGAGTTGGAGAAAGTCATTTGTCCGAGGTACTTTGACATTCTGATTCCTGGGGCGAACTGTACTAGACATTTCAGGTAAGGCTTGATTATAAAACAATCAACAAGACATTAGCCGTATCTATATTACACTTGTAACATTCAATTTCAATGCTTGGGTCAACCAAATGAGGTAGAAGGAGTGAATTGCCTGAAACTGTGGGCTATTGGAAACCTCACTAATAGGAAACATCAGGAAAATGAATGCTTGTCTTCTCAATTTACTAGGAAGAGAATCTCTCATCCTGATTTATTTTTGCTCTGGCTTAGTAAAAGTGAATCAGTCAGTGTATAATTTCTAAGCCAGGCTACTTAAATTATTTAACTGATGTGACCTGTAGCATTCCAAATTAAAAACATTTTAGTCCTGTTCTGGTTCTTATCTTTTGCCAAAATGTTGTATTCATTAAACCCAACATTCAGTAGCTGCTATTTTTGCCATGCAGTTGAATAGACATTGTCTATTGCTGTGTATCCTGACAAATGTGGAGCCAGTTCCCATGGTAAAGCTGCCACCAGAGATAGGGGCACTGGTC
Source organism: Micronycteris hirsuta (assembly GCA_004026765.1). Taxonomy (NCBI): domain Eukaryota; kingdom Metazoa; phylum Chordata; class Mammalia; order Chiroptera; family Phyllostomidae; genus Micronycteris; species Micronycteris hirsuta. The sequence goes on from PVJI01017979.1 coordinate 29,284, forward strand.
AGTCAGGATGAGTTTGCTCACAGCTGTGATCATTTGGCGTGCCCCGTCAGGGCTGAAGGTAGAGGACCCTCAGTAATCCCCATCCTAACCACTCTCAGAAAGACATATGTAACATTTTTTCATGATTCTCATAAAGACTAAATATGAAAGTAAACATGAAAGTTATTTTTGTCTTATTTTTATATTTATAATTACTCATAAAATTTGAGAGATATATGTTTATGTAATTTTCAACAATACCCTATTAAATCTACATATATAAATAATTACTAAATTAGTTCATTTCTCAGTGGGGATAAACAACTTTGATCCCCTTTATGATGTATGGCACTTTAGATAATTACCCACAGCCTCACAAGATTGATGGTTTTGAATTTCCATGTGTCACTTGAAAGCTCTTACAATCTCAAGGCAATTGCTATGAATCTCCTTCATAGTAGCAATTGGCATGGCATTCAATAAAACTACTCTTTAATAATTATATTAATAATGAGAAGGAAAGATGGAGGCAAGATTGGTGGGAGCAGAGTCCACTTCCTCCTGCACATGGGTGAAACACCTAGCTGACATTCTGAGGAACAGACCGAACAGCCAACAGTACTCCAACATATATGAAGATTGGAGACCAAAAATTGTAGAAGACATTGAAAAATCAGACAGTAAGGAGAGAGCTTCAGGAAAATAAGGTCCCTGGGTCCAGTGCAGGGACCAGGGCAGCTGCAGCCCCAGACCAGGTACCCACCAGTCTGCCGCAGAGTTCTTGGGAGAAAGCCAAGTCAACGGCTCCCTCCTCTGCCAAACAGGGTTTGAGCTGCACCTGAGAGACCTGGTTGCTTGAAGTTGCAGTGAGGGGAATAAGGACAAAGTGGCAAACACACAGGGGTTGTGTGCACCCACAGAGACTGTGTGCACTGGCTGGGAAGAGTTGAGAATTGGGCCGTGAGGGGCCCTGACATAGATAGTCCCCATTGGAGAACTGATCTGTGTGAGAGGCCAGGCCCTCTTATGGAGTGGCAGGCATGAGCAGGAGGAATTTTTTAAAAAGAAAAAGAAAAAAGAGACTCTCTGTGACTGTTTGGAGAATTCTCCTGCAACAGCTGCTCCAGCCTTTGCTCCCCTAACCCTGTGGCCATGCAGCATTCCCCCAGTGACATGGAGGGCCCAGGGCACATACCAGCAGCCCCAGGGATGGTGAGCACTGGAACCTGCAGAACCGGTGGCTGCTCATCTTGCCACACCTGCAGGCCTGGACCTAGCATGCCTGACTCCACCGCCCAGAGGCACTGCACACCAACCCCTGCACACCCGGGGAAGCAGCAGAGGAGGTGTGCACTTGCACCCGCAGCAGCAGCCACAGTGGTACCCATGCCCTGCAGGGCCGACTGGCTCTCTAAGAGGAAGGTGAAGACAACCCCACAGAGGAGAACTGCAGGATTCAGGGAGTCAGTAATCCCCAGAAAGACTTAACTCAGTGAGGGGGCTGAACTAGCCTGAATGAGCACTGAGAGTCCCAAGCATCTAGGACAGCAAAGAGTGAAAAGTTGGTGTGTGAATTGCCCCTAATTGGTGCACCTCAAGGACAGTGCAATTGGACTGAAGGCTTAGGCTGGGTGCAGAAGGGCAGTGGGGGCCCAGCAGCAAACTGAGGAACTGGGCTGGAGGCTGGGTGAGTGCTGCTCAGGAAGGGAGAAAAGCAAAACCAATCCCCCCAGAGCCTGCTGCAGCCAGGAAGACCAGCAGAACTGGTTTGGCTAGTTTGAAGCCAGCAGGAGGCTTTTTTTTTTTTTAATGTAATTTTTTTCTTTTAACTCCTTCTTTCTTTCTTTCCTTCTTCCTTTCTTTCCCTTTTAATCTCTTCTTCCTTCTTTTTTTTTTTCCCACAAGTGAGACAATCAAACCTGAAACTGTGAAAAGACCAGAGTTGGACACAAAGAAGGGTCATCCCAACAGCTGAGACAGTGAGACAAATTTTACGTTGCTGCTCCAGAGAACTTGCAAGTTATTGTATATTTGTATTCTTATTTTTTTCATTATTCTTACATTTTTCATTTTATTAGTATTTTTGTGTTTCTCTTCTTTCTGTTTAGTATTCTTCTCTTGGCTGGTTAAATTGCATTGTTTCACTGGTTTCCCTTGTTCTCTCTTTCATAATGTATTTTTAATTAATTGTCTTTCATTTCACTTGCGTTCCATTAGCACACTACTCTAAGTCCTATATTTCCTATTCTTGTTATCCAGATCATATAGAGTCTGTCATATGATTATTGCCCCATCATCATTGTAAATAATTGCTGTTCCATACAATTGTAAATACTACAATTGTAAATACCACACAGCACCCCTCCCAGGTCTTAGCCCACTCCACTGTTTCCTGAACTTTATTACTGTTATGGTTAACTCTATTGTCTCACACACTATACTTATTTTCCATCCTTTACTCTTACTTTATCTCATAATCTGATATCCCACAGCTCACTGCTTTCTAGATCCAACTCACAATTCTTCCCCCTCTAACAAGAGTCTAATCTTCTTTCCACCCTTTCTAAAAAGTGGCTAGTTGGGTAAAATATCACGGTTAATGCTATACATATCCAAAAGTTCTCCTATCTCTTCTCTATGGGTTGGTACTTTAAATGGCATACACTCCCACTGTCTTAAATCATTTTGCCTTCCCCCTCCAACTAATCACAAAAAAGAGTAGGTGGAAGCTGTGAACACCAAAGAAAGAAAACTACAGACAAATATTGCTAATGAACATAGACAATACAATACTCAAGAAAGTCCTGGTATCCACATCTAGCAATAAATCAAAAAGATCATACACCATGACTAGGAGGGGTTCATCCAGGGATACAAGGATGGTACAATATTCCCAAATCAATTAATGTAATACATCAAATAAACAAAAGGAAATACAAAAATCACGTGATCATATCAACACATTTGGAAAAAAAATTGATAAGATACAGCACCCATTTATGATAAAAAAAAAAAAAAACACTTAGTGCCCTGGCTGGTGTAGCTCAGTGGATTGAGCATGGGCTGGGAATCAAAGAGTTCCAGTTCAATTCCTAGTCAGGGCACATGCCTGGGTTGTAGGAAGGTCCCCAGTGAGGGCCATGTGAGAGGCAACCATACATTGATGTTTCTCTCCCTCCCTTCCCCTCTCTCTAAAAATTAATAAATAAAATTAAAAAAAAAAAACACGTAGCAAAGGGGGAATAGAGGGAGCAGTCCTCAAAATAATAAAGGCCACATTTGAGAGACCTATAGCGAATATCATACTCAATGGGCAAAAACTTAGAGCTTTCCCACTAAGATCAGGAACAATACAAGGATGTCCACTTTCACCACTCATATTCAACATAGTACTGGAAGTCCTAGCCACCACAATCAGATAACAAGAAGAAATAAAAGGCATACAAATTGGAAAGGAGGAAGTAAAACTGTCATTGTTTGAAGATGACACAATAGTTTACACAGAAAATACTATAGAGGAGAAGAAAGATGGCGGCGGAGAAGGGAGAAGCGTGATCGCTATCCTCCAGCCCACTGGCAGGATATCAGGCCGATTTTCTGAGGAGCAAAGCGATCACCCAGCTGTATTCCAGTGTGGGGGAAGATTGGAAACCAGGACTGCGCATAAAACTGAAAGATCAGCCGGTAGGGAGACTGCTTCGGAGGGAAGGGGTCACTCGGGCCTCACGGGGAGCAGGGAGGTCTGCGGATCCAGTAGCAGCAGCTTCCCGGTTTGCTCCAGGTTCCGTGGGAGGGAGCTGGATTGGGGTGTGTGAGTTGCCAAGGCAGACGCGCGCGTCTGTTGGAAGAGCCTTGGTCCCCAGCAGTCCGGAGGTCGGTGCTTACCTGGGGACTGATTTGTAGAGGCTGGTGTTCCCAGCAGGAAGAATTAGAGTCTGAATTGAAAGGCAAACCCAACTTTTGAGCTCCTGGATTGGGCGCGCACCCAGTGGAGCTAATCGGGGGCGGATGGAGTAGGTACCCGACCGGGCGCCCAGGCCTGCAGCTTGCAAGCTCCGATTCCAGAGACAAAAGCGAACGGCGAATGCAGGGGCGCGGAGATCACATCTGGAGGGCCTGAGACACAACCCAGTCCTGCGGTGCTGAGTCCCTCCGTGCGGGAGAAACAGAGGAGTTACTGAGCCCCACTGACAGGAGACACAGACCCCATAAACACTGACTCAGGGTGGCAGACCCGGAGGAGGTGCTACAAAACCCGGCAACTCGGCTGGAGGCAGGACAGAAGCTGAGAGTGCAGCCCAGGAAGACAGCAGGAGAAGTCAGATATCTTCCCAGCCTGACGCTGTTGAAGCCAGCCAACAAAAGTTTTTTTTGTGTTTTTTAATTTCTCTTGTTTTCTCTCTGTTTCTTTGGTTGTTTATCCCCACCCTCCTTCCTATCTGTCCCTCTATATTTTTTTAACTCCGTCTACCTTCCCTTCATTTGGTATTCCTAGTTTCCTCTTCCTTTTATTTTCCTATTTTTTATTTTTTTTTATTTTAGGTTATTTTCAAATTATTTTTTTTCTTTATCTTTCTTTTTCCTTCTCTTTTGCTTTATTTTCCTTCTTTATCTCCCTCCCCCTCGCTTCTTTATCAACAGGTGAGACATTAAAACCTGGAATTGTGAAGAGAATAGAGTGGGATCCAGACAAGAGTCAGCCTAAAAAACAGAGAGTGACACAAAGTTAATTTCGCTGCTTCAGAGAACTTCACAGATCAGTTTAAGAACCAGAGGTTAGCAAGAAGAATCCCACAAATAATGGGAAGACAAAGAAACAATCCCCAAATGAAAGGAAAGGAGGAAGCCCCAGAAAGAATGATAAATGAAACAGAGGCAAGCCAACTATCAGATATCGAGTTCAAAGCATATGTTATCAGGCAGCTCAAGAAACTCGAGAAGCTAGATGAACTCACAGAAAACTACCAGAAATTACAGGGAAACTACAATGAATTCACTGAAAACTATATCAACATGAAAAAGGAAATAGAAGTTATTCACAAGGGCCAAGAGGAAATGAGGAATACAATATCTGAACTGAAGAACACAATAGAAGGAATCAAAAGTAGGCTC